>JANJEY010000009.1:29846102-29860473 GCA_024703695.1 Erythroxylum cataractarum
GGGCATTGAGAAGCAATATGACCAAAACCTTGACATTTAAAGCACTTAACTTTATAAGAAGGATTAGAAGAAGAAGAGGGTTTAGAGTCATTTTTACCCTTATGGTTTAGACATTAAAATCATAGTTCCTCCTTTGACTTGATGTCTCCCTTGGATTTGAAGAAATTTTTGGACTCCTTCAAACTTTTCTTCCAGGAATTTGATCTAGCACCATTTTGGATCTTTAATTGCTTTTTAACCATGATGGCCTTATGTAATAACTCATCTATGTCAAGGAAATTTTGCAGCTCTACAATAGAAGCAATTTCAGGGTGCAAACCATCAAGAAATCTCCTCATGATAGCTTCCATGTCTTCCTCAACATTGGCCCTAATCATGATGATCTCCATCTCTTGGTGTTATTCTTCAACACTCATAGATCCTTGCCTCAATCTTTGCAGCCGCTTGAACAAGTCTCGATAATAATGACTTAGAACAAAGTGCTTTCTCATGATGGCTTTCATTTCTTGCCATGTGCGGATTAGTCTTTCAAGATTTTTCCTTCTATTTACTTGCGATTGATCCCGCCAAATACTAGTATAGTCACAAAATTCAACAACAACAAGTATCTTTTTCTCTTCACTATATGTATGACACTCAAATACATGTTCTATTTGTCTCTCCCACTCTAAATACAATTCAGGATCATTTTTCTCCTGAAAAGAAGGGATTTTCAATTTTATGTTGTCAAGTTCATTATGAGAAGGAGCTTACCTGCCTCTCCTAGTGTTGGGGCCTTCATCCTCGGATTGCACATCTTCATCTTCTTCATGGAACATCCTTCTAGGACTTTGGAGTTTGACATGGATTGGCCATCCAACCTAGCATTCAACCTCTGAAATTGATCTTACACAACCTTCATAAAGACTTTAAGATCTTACTCAAGTGATTCATCTTCTTGAGATATGTTTATGAACTGCAAAATATTAGTGAACAAAAAAAAAACAATATGGACCTCACGACTTAACTTCACGTGTATACACTCAACAGATGCCAAACAACTCGTGTATCACATAAAAATTGCCTTTTTTTTAATAATGTAAACACTCTTGCCTTTTACCACTCAACTTGCTTTCTATAGTATCCTTATTCAAAACAAGACACAATCAAATAGAAGCAATCAAACCAAGTGGCAGCCAAGATTAGAATCCCAAGATAAATTTCTCAAAGAATCCAAAAGGGAAAATAGAGTGTGGGAAAAAATGGTATGAGGAGTGAATTAAGGAAGTGATTACCTTTGAAAATCAAACTTGAAGCTAAAGAAAGATGAATGAGGCAAGAAATGAAATAGGAAATTAAAAGCAAAATAGGAAAGTAACTGAAATAAGAAAGTGAAGCAAATAGGAAAGCAAGCAATTTCCAAGCAATACAAGATAGGAAAGTGAAGCAAATAGGAAAGTAATATAGCAAGTTCCAAGCAAAACAAGATAGAAAAGTACTTGCAATTAGGAAAGTAGCAAACTTGGACTCCACTTCTCTAAAACTTGCATTACACACTCTGACTGTTTTCTTTTTTTCTCTTTTTGTCTATTTTTTTCTCCTTTTTTTGATGAATTTCTTTCTTTTTTCACTTCTACTCTTTCAGTCAGATCTGCAATTTTTGAAATACAACTTGTTCTTGCATTACAACTGAAAATAGCCTTGTTACAGGCATTACAATGTAAGACAAAACAATAAAAAACTGAAATAAATGTCTTCAAGGTAGTAAAGAAGATGGTGATGTGGAAAAAAACGTGGTGGAGAAGGTGGGTGAGATGAAAAGACAATCTTCAATGTTGAGAGAGGTGGCTGCTGGAGAGAGTAAGATGGAGAGTAAATATGACAGCCACAAAACCCTAAAACATGCTTAATTAAACCTAAAGCTAGTGGATTTCGAAATGGGCTTCAGTAAAATAACAAGGGGCCCATGTATTCTAACTTTAAACGCTAAAATAAACCCATAAACTAAGTCTGAAAAAGAAGTGACTAAAAACCAATGTGGCCCCCTTGAAAAGTAGCCCATTTCACTTATTCTAAACCCAAAGGAGACAAATAAAAACAACCCATAACAAACAAACCCAAATTTGACCCAAAACAAGCTCAAAAACACAAACACTCCAAACTAGTCTATTAGCCCAATTATGTAGACATACTTAGGCTCGAAAACATTTCCATATTTGGACAACCCACTTTCAACATGGTTTTGCACATAAATTTAGAGTTGCTCCTTTAGACGCTTTGCTCGAGACCTTGTGACCGGACCGACAAAACTTTCTATATTGAGAAAACCTTCCACACTGGCACTTGAATGATCTTGTTTTTCTTGAACAGCCTCAATATGATTTCCCATGGCATCTCGATGCACTTTAGCTCCATGTTCCAAATTTGGTGAAGTTTCCTTATTTAGAACTCGAAAACTTTCCATATTTGGAATCACGTCTAAATCACCTAGATCGCTTCTTGCAGCATCTTGAACGCCATTTGTATCAATAAGATTAGTACCTTATGAACTTTATGGGTCTTGGAATATAATAAGATGTCATTAATGTAAATCAAGGTACTGGTAAGAATGGGCTCATTGATCTTTGTCATGGCCCTTTGAAATAGCGAAAGAGCAACTTTAAATATAAATGGCATAGCCGTCCATTGATATTGAGCATTAGGAATGTAAAAATCTGTCTTGTACCTCTTTTGTCAATCTATTACCAATTGCAAAAACTTGCTATCAAGTCAAATTTTGAAAAGATTTTTGCTTCCTTTAGACATATGACTTAGAGTTTTGATCTTTGGTAATGGGAAATTGTCATCTTAAATGAAAGCATTAAGAGGTTTTCAATCTATCAGAACCTCTTTTCCCTCATTTTTGTTCATCGTTCTAGTTTATATAGAATGCTTGACAAGCCTAATATGATTTAATAGGCTTGATTAATCATTATTAAAGTAAGATAGCACACTCCTCTTGTGCGAACTTTAAATCATCAGGATTCATATCGGGGTGAATAGCCTTAGTCATAAATAGGCATGGTAGCCTTAATAGATTCCATCGATTTCAATTTTTTTTGTTTTGTTATCACATTTTCGAGCATAATGTCCTAGCTTGCCATAAATAAAACAATGATATGCCCTTTTAGGATAAGGAGCTCTTCGTTTAAAGAAACGGACAAACCTATGCCATTTATTTCTTCTAAAAGGTCTATTTTATTATAAATGTGGGATTTTTAGACTTATTGTAAGATAATTATTTATGATGATATCTCTTTTTGAGATTAAATTAACAATCTTTTTGTCCTTACATTTGATCTTAAGATAAGGCTTCTTGCAAGCCTTTTGCAAAAGAGGACCACCTTTAATCATGTTTTTGAAAAATGTTTATTGATCATAAAGTTTATCGAGAGAAGCTAAGGTGATTTAATAGACCTCACTAAGAGATATTTATCTCACATCTCTTTATAAAGCTACAATGGTCATTTGAAGATCAGGTTATAATTCTTCTATAAAAGATGAGATGAATATATAATAAAGATTGACATCATTCAAAACCACTAAGTAGATAATATCTATTGTCATACATTGGAAATGTTTATATAGATCTATTCTATCTAGTAAACAACACTTCATTTCAAAATATTCTTACCTAATTTTCTTTTCATTGAGCTAAAAATCTCCAATGAATTCTTTATGGATAACTTCAAGAAGAATTCTTACAAATGTTATTTGAATATATTGAAGTTTGCAATAATCACCTAGATTTTGCCACCATTTTCATAAAATATTAGTAAAACAAAGGTAAACTCAAATAGGATATCTCATAAAGGGTTTTTTGGTCGAGTCATCTGTAAATTGATCTAAGCTCCATATTTATGGAGACGGTCTCTCGGGTCCTAAGTAAGTTTGATTGGTGGTACTTGTATTGGTAGCAGTGAAGGGCTAATTGGTTCAATCCCTATGGAATCAGCTTCACTAATATTTAGTTAAACTACATGTCAGGCATAGTTATCATGGTCTAAGCTAATTCTAACAAATTTGTAAATTGTTCAGAAGGCTTTCAGTCTCCAAATACTGATGATTGATTTTCATATTCATCTGAGATAAAAACTAGTTTAAGAGTTGCAATGAACTTTTATTGAGGAAATTTATCTTTTCTAGTGGACGAAATAGGTTGGGTTTTAGATGGTGGTGAAGAAGGTGGAGTTTTAATTTGAAAATTTTGTTTTTAAGGATCAATAAGCTTAGTGTACAAAGGTGACAAATCATATTTCTTTCCGGTTTTAGGTTTTGTAGGTTTGGTGGATTTGAGTTTAATGGTAGGATGAGCATGTTGCCTAATTAAAGGATAATTCATTTTAAATACGCTTTCATAACCAACAACTTTAGGATAGGTTGTTGAGGTTGAATAAATGAGTTGGATAATAGGAAATTATGTGGTAAAAGATCCACAAACAGTCTTAGATTGTTCTATCTACATCTTTGCCTCCATTTTGTGAAGTACTTTTATAAATCTTTAAAGTTCTTACTCTTTGGTTGTGAAATTAGGTCCAAAATACTATTGGATCGCTTTGCGGGAATGTGCAGTACGTCATGTGTTATGGACCGACCCAAACCGTTGATGTGTATAATGTGTTAAGTGCTTTTGCTTTGTTTAAAATGTGCTGCATTTATATGTGATGCATTTCATGTTTTCAATGGTTTGAAATTTCGACAAATGAGACATTGGGATTTTCAACTATGAGAAATTTGAAAAACTGTTTGTAAATGTTTATGAAAGATGTTGAAAATTGAGAAGTTTTTGAGAAATAAACCTTCGTTGTTTTCGATCAACTGAAATTAAGGTTTGAAAATACTTTTGCTTATCATTTTTTTTAATAAACATGATATCCACGAGCTTTCGAGCTTACCCCCTTTTATCCCCATCTCCAGGTATTCGAGCAGGAGATTGGATAAAAGACGTCAAGATAACAGTATTTGTGCATGTGTTTGTAAATTGTGTATTTTGATTTATGAGTATTGGTAGTGGGGTATGGCTTGAAATGCCATTAGAATATTGTAAGCATTTTAGTTCCTAATGTATTTTTTTGATTATGCAATTGTTCAAGATCTTGGTTTATGGGAATAAGAAATGTATTTTGACGATGGATGGTGTATTTTGGATTTGTATATAAAGTGAATTGAATTATGAATGTAATTGGGATATATATATATATGTATGTATAGACATGGATGAACATGTTTGATGATGGGATATGATTTATGAAGATTTATAATTTTCGATGGGTTGTGTTTGATGGAATTATTAAATTGTATATGAGTTAATGGAAATTGTAAATAAGTTTGAATGTGATGAATATAAATTGGTTATGAAAAATGACTTGAAGTGGTTTAGAATTTAGGATTGCGTTTCTGCTGAGATCCCGGACGGAGGGTCCGGTGGATTATGACATATGTGTAATTATCTGGAATTTATAGAAGTGTATTCAAGTTATTTGCAGGTTTAGGTTATTGAGAGTGCAGTCGTTATGCTGCCGGATTTTTATATGGTGATATAGGGTTAAGTGAAATCGTGTATGGATTATGGATCTATTGGCACGAATATGAGATTATTATGGTAAAGAATTAGAATATGATGTATAAGAAGATGCCAAGTAAATGGAGTCTGATTAAGGATGAAATTTCCAAAGGGGAAATTACTTTGCTTTGATTAATATGAGATTTGAAAAGATGCTCAAGATGTAAAAGAGAAAAACAAAAAAAAAATTCATACCGTTTCGGATAGGTCTAGTCTAAGGTATTCCAACGCAACGCTTCTTTAAGATAAACTATTCCTGGATGTCGGACACTTGTCATGCTATTCGATTTCTTTTCATTTGTATTCGATCCTTTTAGCTTCCCCTTATAAGATCAATCTATTTGTTTGGCATTCGCATTCGATTCCATTAGTATCCGATTTGTATTCGATTCGACTTAATTGATATTTGATTTCGATTGAATTCGATCCCATTAGCTTCGCATTTGTTTCGTTTCATTCGCTTTGGTTTTTGATTTTTTTTTCATTCCACTTCAAGAGTGGTTATGAGAGATCATGTTAAGTTTATAAGCAGTGGGGTTACGAGTGTTAAGTGTTTAAGCAGTTGGGTCTCGGAAACGGGATCCAACAACTTTATAGCAAAACTTACAAATTTCAAAGTTGAATATTATAATATCAAAATAAAACTTGTCTGTAAGAAAACATAATTTGTTTATTTCAGAACAGAGCTCAGATGTTTCATATCAAAGCTTATTTATATCATAACTAAGCATATAACAGAATACAAAACAAGTTAGTTTGTTAATTCTTTATACAGAAGTGGGTAACAGGACCAATACAGGAGATACAGTGATCGGTATCACATAACAGGAGAGACTTATGTCTTAATAACAGGAGACATCGAAGTGTCAAAGGGCAGCTGTAAACCCTTCTAGGCATGCCTATTTACCCACGACTATGACTTAATAGTTTTAAAACAAAAAAAGGTTAATTTCAGAATTCTCATGTGAGGAATATATTGCAACATATACCATTTTATTCCATTTTGTTCAACTTAAATTCATTAATTTCCAAATAAACTAACATATGATATAATTACAAGTATGTGCATTAATCATCAATAGAGGTGTTGATTCATCAAAAATTATATATATCAAACTCCTCGGACACTAGATGGTCTGAAATTTAACACAATATCATCACAGAAATTCCCAATTCACAAACATCCATATCCAATTCATAAAACATAAGCTTTTTGAACTCATTCATTCATGAACACACCAAGCAATTCAATATTGTATTCAACATTATTAAACCATAGATTCTTTATATTATCATCTCAATTAAATTGAAAACCAATTACAGTTCATAACACACCTTAACAAGTCCATTTAAGTCCTATTATACCAAATAAATTAACTTAACCTTATAAATTTCATCAATTGCATAAAATCTCAATTTTTTCACCTTCCTAATCAATTCCCACAATTCTGGGATATTCTTGCCTTTCTTGCCTTTCTTACCAAACTGAAGTATATTCTTCCACGGTGACACTTTCAAGAATACTTTATCACCTACTTAATATTCAATATCCTTCCTTTTCAGATCAGCATAGTACTTTTACCTATCACTGGCAACTTTCAACTTATGTTGAATAACCTGAATTTTTTCTTCAGTATCTTTTATAATATTAGGCCCTCGGTCATCTTGTTTTTAGTTAATTCGGTCCAACACACCGAAGTTCTAAACTTTCTACCATACAACGTTTTATAAGGCACCATGCCAATGCTAGTTTGATAACTGTTATTGTAAGCAAACTCCATCAGAGCCAAATAGTTATCCAACTTCCTGGAAACTCTAACACATAACCCTGAAGCATATCTTCTAATATCTGTATAACCCGTTCAGATTGACCATCTATTTAGGTTTGGAAAGCAGTATTAAACTTAACTTGAGTACCCAAAGCCTTTTGCAGACTTTTCCAAAATCTCAAAGTAAATTGAGGATCATGATTAGAAATAATAGATAACGATACTCCGTGCAATCTCACTATCTCATTCACATATAGGTCTACAAGACTATCCAAAGAATAGTTAGGACAAACAGGTAGAAAGTGAGCAGATTTGGTAAACTTATCCATAATCACCCATACAACATCATGCTTCCTTTGAGTGAGAGGAAGTCCAGTAACAAAGTCCATGGTAATGTTATCCCATTTCCATTGAGGAATAAAAATAAGATGTAGCAAACCAGATGGAACTCGGTGCTCAGCTTTAACTTGCTAACATACCAGACATTTAACTATATAATAAAGCTGTTGGCATGCCAGATATTTAGCTATATAATCCACAACATTCTGTTTCATACTTGACCACCAGTAATGCTGCTTCAGATCTTGATACATCTTATTTCCACCAAGATGTATAGTAAAGACTATATCATGAGCCTTAAACAATAACTTTTTCTTTAGTTCATCATTAGCTGGCACACAAAACCGATTTTTATAATACAATTCACCATCTCTTTTCATAGAAAAATCAGAATGTTTACCTTCCTGAGTAGCCAAGATAAGTTATTGTAACTTATCATCAGCTCTCTGAGCATCACAAATCTCTTATCTCAAAGTAGGTCTTGCTTTCAACTGAGCTATTAAAGCTCCATAAGATACAAGTTTCCATTCATTATATTTCATTGATAATGCTGAAATGGTCTTCCAAATCAAGGCATTAGCCATGACATTAGCCTTACCCAAATGCTAGTCCATAATACAATTATAGTCTTTAAATAGTTCCAACCAACGTCAATGTCTCATATTGGGTTCTTTATGGGTAAGTAGATACTTTAGACTCTTGTGATCTATGAAAATTCTACAGCTTTCACTGTACAAGTAGGGCCGCTAAATTTTCAAAGCAAACATTACTGCTGTAAGCTCCAAATCATGTGTAGGGTAATTTTGTTCATGTGACTTTAGTTGCCTAGAGGCATACGTAACTACTTTTCTATCATGCATTAAAACACAACCCAAACAATTTCTAAATGCATCACTAAATATAACATACTCCTTACCAGAAGTAGGTTAACCCAATATAGGAGCTTCAGTAAACATATTTTTCAGTTGATCAAAACTATTTTGACATCTATTAGACCATTCATACTCCACTCCTTTCCATAATAGTTTAGTTAAAGGGGATGGTATCACTGGCAATAATAACCAACCGAACCTAAAAAACTTCTCACTTTTGTCACATTTCGTGGTAGCTTCCAGTTAACAATTTCTTCAATCTTACTAGGATCAACTCTAACCCCTTAAGAAGAGACAACATGTCCTATAAAAGATACCTCTTGAAGCCATAAATCACACTTATTTAGCTAAGCATAAAACTGTTTTTCCCGTAAGGTCTATAACACAATTCAGAGATGCTCAGTATGGTCATGTTCATTCTTAGAATAGATCAAGTTATCATTTATAAACACCATAACAAACTGGTCTAAATAAGGCCTGAATACTCTATTCATCAAATCCATAAATGTCGCTGAGCATTAGTTAACCTGAATGGCATTACTAAGAATTCATGATGTCCATCCATATACTTTACTTGAAGTTGATAATACCCTGATTGTAGATCTATCTTTGAAAGCACTCCTGCATCTTTCAACTTATCAAACATGTCTTCAATCCTTGGCAACGTAATCTTGTTCTTCATTATGACTCTATTCAATTGCCTGTAATCTTTGCACATCTGTAGTGTACTATTCTTCTTCTTAATAAACAAGACCGGTGCTCCCCATGATGAGACATCGGGTCGAATGAACCCTTTATCTAAAAGCTCTTGTAACTACACCTTCAATTCAATAGGAGTCATTCTGTACGATGCTCTGGATATAGGAGCAGTGCCAAGCATGACTTTAATAGACAACTCCACTTCCCTTTCAAGAGGAAGTCCAAGTAACTCCTCAGGAAACACATCTAGAAATTCATTCACCATCGGTTTATCTAGCAATTTACCATCCTCCTTTTTAGAATCAAACACAAAAGCTAATAAGCTTCACATCCCTTCCTGAGGAGCTTTCAGGCTTACACAACAGATACCACATTAGTTAACGAACGAGTGCGAATGCCATGTAATGCTATTTCAAGCTCATCAGGCTTCCTAAATATAACTGCCTTAGCATTACAATCAACTACTGCTTGATGCTTGGACAACCAATCCATACCCATAATCAAATCAAATTCATGAAAAAGGCAATCTAATCAGATCTGTTACATATTCATTTCCTTAAATCATAATAGGACAATTCCTAAATACCTGATTAACCAACACACTAATACATAAAGGAATGGTTACATGAATGTCATATTCTAGCTGATCTATAGGCATCTCCTTATTAGATATTTCTCTAACACAAATATAGGAATGAGTAGATCTAAGATCAATCAGCACATACATTTCAAAATTAAAGAGAAACACACTTGATCCTAACGAGCTTTCAATGCATAAGCTCAAGCTGAAGCAAAAGGCACAGCTGGTTAATCTATAATTTTTGATTGAGTACTCGGATTAGGTCTGTTCTGACCAAATCCTCCTCGATCTCTACCACATCCTCTGTTCCCAGCATATGTATGAGAGACCTCCCTACTGGTTTGTGATGTCTGAGACTGTCTTAGAGGGCAATTGGCTATCAGATGCTCAGTGTTCCCAAATCAGAAACATGCACCCATAACCCTCCAATAAGTACCCCAATGATGGATAGAGCAATGAGGGCACTTCGAGGTACCAAAACCTCGACTCATAGAGGAAACCCTACTAATAGTACTCGATGAGGGAAATTTTTTTTGCCTTCCTCAAGTTACAAATCTCTGAGTAAATTCTGGTCCAAAGAAAGCATCTTCCCGACTTTGCATGCCCGAGGACTGACCTCCTCTAACAAAGCCCCTTCATTGACTCCTTTCTCTCCTAACCATCTCTTGCCTTTCTATTTTCATAGCGGCTTGCATTAGATGATGGTAATTCACTTGCTGCAAATGAGTAAATGCCGTCAGATGCTCCTTTATGGAATCATTCAAACCATCCTCAAACTGTTGACACTGAAACTCCTCAGTAAGTACCAGTTCGGGGGCGTACTTGCTGAGTCAGTTAAATTCCTAGTCGTACTCAGCAACTGACAAGTTCCTCTATTTCAGGTTCAGAATTTGCTTCCACTTCTCCTTTCTGGAAGCCTCTATAACATACTTAGCTTTGAACGCTTGGGTAAAGAAATCCCAAGTCAGAGGCACAGGTAGCTGAGGATTAATGAACTTCCACCATTCATAGGCTAATCCCTGAAGAAGAGAGACAACACAGTGCACTATCTGATCTAGTGGACGACTTATTTCATTTAACACCCTCTTTATTTTCTCTATCCAAAACTCAGCTCTTTTAGATTCCTTCAATGATGTTTTAGAAAATTCCTCATCTCCATACTTCCACAGTTGATCAATCGGAGCCTTGGGTGCAGTCATATGATGCAGTAACGTCATCATATCCTGAGACAACTTAACTAAAGCCTCTCCCTGAGCTGGAGGAGGAGGTGGCACCTCATCTTCACCTTGATTGACCCTAAAAGGTCCATATATTGATGGATGAGATTGCTCAGGATTATTACTCTCAACAACCTCGTCAACGGCTTCGTGAGATCTTTCCATCTTTAATTCTATAACCAAAATATGGGACAAACTGCATTAGGCCAAAACATAACTTTTACACTCAAGTATAAGTAATAGCTAAGCGTAAGTTAAACCAGAATCACCTAAACCATACTCTAATACCAAATGATGTAACACACATATACCCCTTAAAAGGATATGTGAATGTTATCTAAGATAAGACTTAAACATATCAAAACAATACAAAGCATTACTGTAAATTCAAACAACCAATCATTACTTTTCCATACATACTTGACTTTAAATAGAATTTAACCAACACGCTGAATTTATCCAGATACATGCTTCAATTACAACACCATCTTGAATTAAAGGTTTTACATTACAAACCCTTAAACAAAACAATACGTATCTTAAGTTCAAATGCACTCTGTGTGACAATATTTACAAACTTTTAACAAAATACATAATGTCTTATATTATTACATAAAACTCAAACATACATTTCCAAAAAAAAACACATTTTTCATTAGCCATTGTGATTGTTATTGTCTAGTCTTCAAACCCTCCTATCTGAACCTACACGGGGCAAAACCACCGTGCTAAACATAAAGCTTATTGAGGAATAACTAAATAGGATATAAGTAGATAACTATTTAAAACAATCATCCAAACATTCACACATTCAAGATCACATAAGGTTATAAGCAGTGTTTACTTATCCATTTTCAAACAGAAACGAAAATATCATGATTCTCATAATAAAATATAACATATCAGAATAGGTTACACATTTAACTTCAGAGCAACACTCACCAATTTCAAAGCTGAATATTATAATATCATAACAAAACTTGCCTGTAACAAAATAGAATTTATTTATTTCAGAACAGAGCTAAGATGTTTCAATCCTTTTTATAGAAGTGGGTAATAGGACTAACACAGGAGGTACCATGATCGATATCACATAACAGGAGAGACTTATGTCTCAATAACAAGAGACACTGGAGTGTCACAAGAGCAGTAGCAGGCCCTTCTAGGCATGCCTATTTACCTACGACTAGGGCTTAAAAATTTTAAAACAAAACAGGTTCATTTCAGAATTCTCATGTGAGGAATATATTGCAACATATACCACTTTATTCCATTTTGTTCAACTTAACATATTCATCAATTTCCAAACAAACTAACATGTCATATAATTACAAATATATGCATTAATGCATCAACAGAGGTGTTGAGTCATCACATATTATGCATATTCACACAAATAGAAAGCACTTCCAACACAATCCCAAATATCAAACTCCTCAAACACTTGATGGTTCGAAAATTAAAACAATATCATCGCAGAAATTCCCAATTCATAAACATCCATATCCAATTCATAAACATCCATATCCAATTCATAAAATATAAGCCTTTGGAACTCATTCATTCATGAACACACCAAGCAATTCAATATTGTATTCAGCATTATCAAACCACACATTCTTTATATTATCATCTCAATTAAATTGAATACTAATTAAAGTTCATAACACACCTAGAACAAGTCCATTTAAGTCCTATTTTACCAAATAAATTAACTTTTCACTTTCCTAATCAATTACCACAATTGTGGGATAAGTGATCTGAAACCTCCAAACAGCTTTTTTCAGAGGATAAGTTTTTGGATCAGTTTTGTATAGCCATTCTGACCTAGAAACTGATGTTTTTAGACAATATGTTCTTCTAGAAAAATGTTCCTATATGTATTCAAACGAAATAAAGTTAATGCAATATGGTTCATTATTCCAAGAGTTATACCTAAAAGTACTACAGATTATTCTCAACTATGGACAACAACGAGAACTCAACTTCAAGACAAATTGCAAAACCCTTAGTGACAGAAATCAAATTAGATTCCTTAATGAAAGTTGTATATATATGTATCTAGTTTAATATGAATTTAAAATCATCCCATTTGGATATCTACAGGTCAAGATATTGCTAAAATACCGATACCTGTCCAGTGGAACTACTCCTTCTAACCAGTATCCAACATGTATCAAATTTCTAACCTCAATTCTTTCTTAATTCAGTACACATTTTATCCACTTCAAACATAAAAAAATACATGTTCTAACATGATGCCAAGTTTAGAATTTCCTTACCTCACTAAACTTCAAATTCAACTCCAAGAATCCAACTAAACCAAGCTTCCAAACAACCAACAAATACTTAAGTTTAATGTGTAACTTTCAGCACCAACAAGGTAATAGTACATAAAATCACAAGACTTACTTCTTAATGGAATAACTTACAAAGCTTACTAGCTTTAATGATCCAAACTCTGGTAGAAATCTAGAAATTGAGAGAAGATGGGAGGTTCGGTGGAGAGAAGAAAACAAAATGAAGAAACAACAAAACAGAAAATGTTTCCAACAAAAACTTGCTTCATCACCATCTAGGTGTCACTCCCACCATAAGGCATATGGCTTCTTTGCATTTATCACATATGTCCTGCACTTAAGCTACCATTTTTCATACTTCCGTTTAACCATTTGCCAAATGTAGCAATTTAATTAAGACACTTGTCATTTTATTAACTATGCCATTTGTCAATGTATCAACTATGCCACATGTCACTAACTTATAGACTTAATCATTCCAATTTTCATGAACCAACTTATCTTGCCATTTGAAAAAATTCCCAGTCTAAATATACATTTAAATACTTCAATTCTCTAATGTTATCAATTAATTCCAATTTACTAACTATAGTCCACTTGGTCAAAAATTCAAGTCATATGTCTTTCATATTCTAATCATAGCACAATTCTAACTCCTATCACACATGTACATTCTTAAACATGTATTATTTCAACTAGGGTATATTTTGGGCCTTTACAAAGCATTCGAGAGTACATGAAAGCATTTTTGGAGGTCCTTTACAAATTCCCGACTATCTAAATAGAGAAGCTTTTTTTGCATTCAAAGATGCTTACAACATTAGGTAAAGATGGAGATCCAAATACATGGTGCCCAAGATCTTACTATTTTTATAGAGCCCGACCTCTACTGCCATCACTCCAGGTATGTCCTCTTTGGTCAAGGGTGAGTCCACGACTCGAACCCAAGACCTCAAGGTTTTATTCCACTTTAAGTGGACGCCTTTTACCATTGAGCAATGGCTCAATGGTAAG
>JANJEY010000009.1:29928360-29939943 GCA_024703695.1 Erythroxylum cataractarum
ACTAAGTTCAGAACTCCCAAAAGTCCAACTCCAAGACATAGGGACTATCTTTATATCAAAATCATATTCACTATTCAATTGCCATCCGATTTCGAGAACTTTCGAAATTGATTCAGAAATTCCATTCTTATAAATTTGCAGTTCTTAGTCTCTAAATCGCAATTAATCAAGAACCAATTCATTAGGGCTAAAACCTCAAAAATTATCATTTAAAAGAACTAATTTACTCTTCAGGAAAAAGGCGTCCTCGCCGCGGCGCAAGGTTGCTCGCCGCAATGAGATTCCTTGCATACGCCGCGGCGTATGCACTGATGCGGCCCGCGACATGCCCACTTACGCTCGCCACGGCGTGCGTCTTCGCTCGTCATGGCGTGCGAAAGGAAATTTGCTCGCCACGACGTGCGATGAACACGTCGCGACGTGCAACCCCAGAAACATGTCCGAAACCCAGATTTCTCACTTCTTTCAAATTTTAATCCATCTATCAACCTTAAAAACACTCCAAAACAACTTAATACACTCAAAACATCTAATCTCTAAACTCAATCCCATCAAATAACTATTATCTCTCAATTTCCCAAAACAAAACAAGATAAAATCATCATATGAAACTCATACATTTCCCCTTCTTCAAGTACTCTAATCAATCATCTAATCAAACTACTTAAAACATAACAAGTAAGAACTTACTTGATTTACACCTTACAACTTCTTCAAAATATTCAAGATACTCCAATCCCCAAGCTTAAACACATCCACTGTTAATACTCAAAACCAACATCAAACATCATCTTTTCCAACACAAAGCTTAAGGGTAGGTTAAAGATGAAGAATGGAGCAATTTAGTAAGAAGAAAATGAAAGATATAAGCAAGGAGGAGATCACGAAGAAGGAGGAGAAGAAGAACAAAGGGAAATTTTCTGTCAAAAGTAAGGGACTGCCATCCAAGCAAATTCAAAAGGTAAGGGTTTTTAAACTAAATGGCTTAAACAATAAATCCTAAAATCATAACTTTATATTTTCTTATGCCATTTGCCAATCAATTTCGGAACCGGAATCAAATTTATTGGCCATTAGGTCCCCTTTTTCGGTCCAGATAAGTTACTTTGAAAATTCCAGAACAATTCCTAAAATTCCTCAAAAATATGAAACACATGATCATACACTCCAATTCCATTTTTCAAACCCCTAGAATTCATTTTCACTCAAATTCCATATTCAAAGCACAATCTATACAAAAATCACAAAATTTCCACTTTACACAATTATGCTGGGAGTATGTCATACATGCATGTACTTGCATATGCTAATGCAACAATGATCATTTATTTATAAATATAGAGGCAAAAATGCATGTGCAATCCGAAATATACATGCACGTAATCCTAACCCATTCTAAACTACCAATATGTCCATCACATCGGTAACGAGATGTTACAAAATAGCACTTTGATTTGCCCAAAATTTAACTCCACATTCTATGCCCCTTGTTGCACTAGATCTGATAACCTTAATATCTAAATCCGTGCTTCACTACTATTGGGATTTCTGCTTATTGTATCAGATACATCACTAACTTTACTAGAAAATACTTATTTGTACAATCATAGTCTTTCAGTACTTCTATCCACTGTCTCAATCTCGTATTCAATTCTCAACTCAATAATTACCTCAAACTTTAGTGGTATGTACATGTATATATATCCAAGATGTTCCTATACATATTCTGTCTCCGAACTTTCAAAGAAATCACTACTGTAGCAGTTCAAAATCATGTATTGAATAATCAACTCATAGGACTTTAGTCGTCTCTATACATATGAAATCACTTTATTATGCCGCATTGGATTTTATCCAAATCTATTATACAACATTATTGTTGAGTCAAAATGACTTTCCATATATATGATTTTGATGAATAACAAAGAAGAAGAAAAAGCAGACACAGAATGAAAAACAAGCAGACGGAGAAAAGAAAAAACAGACGCAGAATGAAAAACAGACAAATGGAGAAAAGAAAAAGTAGACGCAGGATGAATAACAAAGAAGTTGAAAAGTAGACGCAAAAATGAAAAGCAGACGCAGAAATGAAAAGCAGATGCAGAATTCAAAAGCAGACAAAGAAAGAAAAGCAGACGCAAGAGTCAGTTCGAGTTAGTTACAGAACTCAACTGATTAACCATTTCTTTCAAGATTCAAGAAGCAAAAATCAAGAAGTAGTTGCAGACGAAGGCTATAAATATAAGTCGAAGTCGAAGATTGCAAAGTTAGTTGAAAGTGAGTTGATTTACATATACGCGAACGAAAAAGCTTGTCTGTGAGATTATTGTGCAAATTAGCTGAGAGCTAATATTACTGTAACAGAGTTTAAACACTCTTGTAATAAAGTAGTACAGATAGCCTGCAGAGGATAAGAGTGAAAGAATATTGAGTGTAGAGACCTGAAGAGGCTCGGAAAGAATACTTGTAAAAGTTGAAGAGATAGTGAAATCTTAAAAAGAACTCTGAGGACTGGATGTAGCCCATGATTTGGGGTGAACCAGTATAAAATCGCTGTGTCGACTTCTCTCTACTCTATCTCTTTAAGTTCAAAGTTTTGTTATTACTTAGATTTCAAAACAAGTTTTCAAAGTTGTGATTAATTCGAACTTACTGAAGTTTATGTGAAAAGAACTTGTTTTTAACAAAACATCTTTGAAAGAGTTTTCAAAACGGGGAATACACAATTCAACCCCCCTTCTCGTGTATTTGTTATCGTATTATAAGCATTGTACTAACGTGTGATTCACTTCAATGTGCGTTTTTCGGTGCTCATCCGTTGCACCCCAGATAAAGTCACACCTGAGGCGGTCCAATTCATCACAGAAGTGTCTCGAAAGACGCACCTTCTGCATAGTGTAGATAGGGAGAGAAGACAGAACAGACTGAGTTAGGGTAACCCGACCAGCAAGGGACAAGACTTTTGCGCTCCAGCCTGTAAGCTTCTGACGTGCGCGGTCGATCATGTACTGATAAGTGCGGCAGTTAGTACGCTCATGAATTAGAGGAACGCCTAAATATTTCCCGAGATTGTTAGTACGCAGGAAGTGCAGCACCTGACTAATCAGGTGAGCCGCCGCGGGACTAACATTCTTCAAGAAATACTTTTTCATTTCCCTTTTGGATCAATACTTTGTCTAGGAAGTTGGGCTTACTCCCACTATTTATCAAAATATGCAAGGTGTGTATTGCTTATTGCACCAACAGAACAATCCTCTCACTCTCTTCTCTTCAAAATCCATATTACTCACGGCCTTTTGCACTCTTTGGTTTTTATTTCAAGGGGTCTTATTAATGGTTCCTTGGTTAGTAGGAGTAGGAAGCAGTCTAGCCTCCAAGTTGACTTAGTTGAGTTTATTACCTGACTCACCACTTTGCTTTCTATTAAGGTTCCTCCTACTGCTTGAAAGGATGACTTAACTCGTCCCTTTTCCAAAGTATAATGATGCACTTATAGCCATAATCGCCTTATATTTTCTAGCTAATATATAAGCTTGTTGAAGCGTCTTGGGGTCCATCATTTTAATGGTGAGCTCTAGCTCTAGTTTAAGACCTTCAAAAAAGAAACCTATCAGGCATTGTTCTAGTAACGATAGCTTGAATATTTATCAAATTGGGCATAGTATGTTAAGGCTAACCTCTCCTGCCTCAATTCCTTTAGGTCTCCGTTAGGATATTCAAAGATATCCTCATCAAACCTTTTTCAAAAGATAGTCACGAACTCTTCCCATTTGAGAACTTCTCCACTATTTTTATTTTGCACAAGAAGTTGATACCACTCTTAGTTATGTCCTTCTAGGTGCAAAAATGCTATGCGGACCTTCAGTTCCTTGGAAGTATGATCTAACGCAAAAAAATTGCTCGTATATGAAAATTCAATTCCTCACTCTCACTCCTTCAAACACCAAAAAAATATGTCTTACTAAATTTGGTGGGAATTATGTGATTTTCGCTTTCTCCTAGTGTTTTCATTGTCATTCCTAAAGTCTTCCCCATTTTTTGCATAAGTTAATGAAACGTATGTTGGTTTATGCCCTACAGTCAATAACTTCGGTTGTAGTTTAGTGACAAAAATTATTAATAAAAGCATTCTTTATCTTTATGTATTAATTACATTTGATATTTTAATACTAAAGATAAAATCCCTGGAATAATTAATATGTAATTGAAATTATGAAGAGATCATAATTGTGAGATTCAATTCACATGTACGTATTAGTCCTAAATGTTCCTAATTGTAGTTTCATCAAGATGGGATATTGTTGAAACAGTAAAACTAACGCACATTATGTTTCTTTCTTATGAAGAAAGTAATTGATCTCATAAATTAAAGTATTGAGATACTTAAACTAATATATGAGTGATTATTAGATAATAGGTCACCGAACTGACCCAATTATGATAATTTTGAATGGAATATTACTTATGTATGTATGAATTATCTCATAACGATGGTTGTATAATTGAACCTCAAACTTGAGATTACCAAGATATCTTGTGTGGATATTATTATATTTTGATACTACTTATATACCGTTTTATAATAATTCATTCGCTAGTAATTAGATGTTTTATAAACTATATAAAGATAGTTAAGTAAGTCAATAAAGGATTTGTCACTCTAAAGTAATTAGAGAGAATGTTCCATTGTTCTTGATTAGTAGTGATTTATGAAATTATCTGACAAAAGAGAATGCACATTTGAAAAGGCGTTTTCAAATTCCAATTATAAATCAATTACTAATTAGCAAAAATGGATATAATTGGACTAAAAGAGTAGACACTATATTCATATTCTGTCCAATTGGAATATTTGATGACGAAAGAATTAAATTTTACATCATAACTATACATGGTCAGGTTAAGTCAAACCACTTTGACATTCTTGATATTTAGATGGTCATGACATGTTGCTAAACGTCAATCTTGATCTATGATTATAAATTGTTTAATTGGAGAATTAAAGATAAATTAAAAGAAATTTTAATTTATCTAATTCTAATTATGAATTATAATTATAATTTATAATCATTGTCAATATATTAGGGACCTAATAGGTCATACATTAAAAAGTAATTTGTGAGAGAAAATCAATTTAATTAAGTTGGACTTAATTATAAAGTTTGAAAAACTTTATGGATCAAATATAAAATATTTGATTTTATTAAAATTAAGTTAATTAAAATTAGTGTATGACTTTAGTTATAATTAAGGAATTTAATTTCAATAAAATTACAAAACCACTCTAATGATTTTTTATTAATAGAAAGAAACAAAAATGAGTTAGCGTTCTTACATTCTTCCTCTCAAAGTGTTGAGAAGTTATTCGGTGGATACCATCAGAAGCTGAACAAGTGAACAACTCATGATTGACAAATCAGGTAAGTTTCAAAGAATCTCAACAGGAGCGCGAATAAGGTATGATTTGTTATGATTCGTATTCGTAATTTTGTTAAGTTAATCAATTATCAGGATTTGTTGGGAATTCATAAAAAAATTTATTTTCTACTGCTCCGGTAATTCTACCGTGATTAGATTCTAACAAAGGAGACTTTATATCATCTCTTTTTCTTGTTTATTATGTCCCTCCATCATTTCTCGTCTGTGCTTTAAGTAAGTTCTGCATTCCTTCGTCCAAGCGTCTCAACTTCGCTCCCCTCGCTTCCTCTGCCATCCTTTTGATTGCCAAGGCTCGTCCGCTTTGATGCCAAATGCTACATTTAATAACTTGCGCTCAACTTATAACAAGAAATCGATGACAGATCATGTAGTAGTACGAGAAATAAGAGAGTAAAAAGAAGAGTGGCACAGAAAAGGGAGAGAGAGGCGGAGAAAATTATCATGATTGTTCATGACTCAATATGGTTGGTGTAACGGCTAATAAACAGTACATGCACATACTCTCTATATCGGGATATGTATACATGTTAGTTATGACTTTACAACTATAGTCGGTTTTCCTCTTCTTCAGCTACTACATGTTTTCCTCGTTAATTTTCATGCGTAACACAATAAAAGACAAAATCAATACCTTGTTTTTCAGCTTGTGATGATAAACCCTTTACATTCTTGATATTGACCTTGAAATATTTAAAAAAATCTGATTGTAACTCTCATAGAATTTATACATTAAAATTATATCAAATTTATAATTAGTTCATCACTTTAAAATAAAAATCTTGATTCCAACATTAAGAATTACACTTTTATATTTGATCTCTTCAATATCGAATAAAGTTTTCTCTAGTTTTATGTGAAAACAAATTAAAAGAATCAAAATTCCAATTCTCGTTCTAAATCATAATTCGAGGTGAGCTAAATAGAAATTGACAGTTTAAAGTGTAGAATTGAACAATAATATGTATTCTCCACAAAATTTTTCATTAGAAATCACTTTGTTGTTACAACTATCAAGAACTACAGGAGTAGACTGTTAAATTCCAGTCACTGTACAATATCTTTTGCAGGGGACCTTTTCTTCGTCACTTTTGGGATTTTCAGGTGGAATGACACACGAGCTGTTTAAACCTTGGAAGAGGGCTATGCCATTTGAACTGCAAGCTCATTCTTTTATTTTCTGGTGTAAATTACAGGAAACATGAGTGAAGCAAAGATGAAAGCATCATTTAGCCTAACTATGTTGCATGTAACAGTTCATGCCAAGAGGACAAACTCATACAGCGCCAGACAAAAGTGCGTTCTTTAGTTAGGTCCCAAAACTCGTGGTTGATTAAATCTTCTATAAACTTCAGGATACTGTTTCAGGGTAGGGAATCCCACAAGAAGTATACAAACACGAACAACAAAACCAGACTCCCTATCAAATGCACGAAAAATACAGATGATGACAGCCTGCAGTTGAAACTTACTGGTAGCATTGTATCCACATTCATAGAATACCGTCTCAAAACTGTGTCAGCATTGGCAAAACTTGGACAAAGAACCAAGACATAGATAAGAAGCAGCAGTCCTTGATGTACCGATATATCCAGATAAGAAGGGCCCATAAACAGCACAATAAAATATAATTTATAATTTATCTCCCTTCCCTTTGTTTCGTCTTTATGATGGATTTGTTTCGTCTTTATAACAGATGCTACTTTCCCCTGGGAGAAGCTTGCAAGCATCAAAAGATGGAAACTGTAAGCTGAACAGCTTACTAGGCAGAGCAAAATATTTGATCAACCACCTTCCTCCCTTCCTTCTTTCTTTCCCCAGGCTTTTGCAGTGGAAACACTGATTGCTGCTGTCTTGAGGGAAGAAACTTACACATTGTAAATATAAGCGACTGAAAACCAACCAGTTCAGTTGCATATGGAGGTCCTTAAGTCAAGTTACATTATCCTTTTGACACAATCGTACCCATATCATCTCCATTGTGAATTATGTGAAACAAAGAACTGGAAATCTGGAAGATTAACCGCCAACTTCTGGAGCCAATTGTCAGCAGCTTGCAGCAAGGAGTTAGCTTTCTGGGATTCATCGGAACCGCTTGGAGTTAAGATTGAACCTCGTAACTTATAAGAAGCAAGGCCAAAAACAGGTAAAGGCATTCTTGAAGAAGCACCTCCACCATGATGCTTCCTGACACTCGGTGCAGCAAAGGCTATATGATTCTTACCTATGCCAGTAGCAGAAACTGTAAGAGATGAAGGTAATGAGTCGAATCACAAATGTTCAACAAACTAATGAAAATCTGTAAGGGAGAGGGAAGTCTACCATTTGTTGATAAAGTGTGGAAGGTCAAAAAAGATGCATCCAAATTTTGCAGTGTTGGACCCACAGGTATTCTATATATTGGGTACCTGCATCAAGATATCCACAACAAGAATAAGAATCAATCGGCATTTCCAACATCAAACATCATTTATAAAATGCAATAGAAACTTACCAAGCCACAGAAACCCAACTTGCAGGCAATAAATCACGACTCTGATAGATTTTTATACCTGGAAATTGAGATGCTAGACTTGAAACCTGAAGAAAAGGTGAGGATAAAATAGGTGCACATGCATAAAGGTCAAGAAGGGAAAAGAAACATGAACTTTTATGGAAATGGACTTGCCTTGTCATACAATGGTTTCCGAGCATGAGGTTGTTCTTGCTCAAAATATTCAAACGCTAGCAACCCATTACAGTTGTATATCTCCTTCTCATCACCAGACGAACTTTTTGGAGGTTTGTCCATCAGTGCAAGCTTGCACACTTCCTCAACATTGACTTTGACATGCTTTTCTGCTTCACATTCGCTACTATTAGCACTACTTGCATCCCTTGATGGCCCAACATCACTATCCTGATTATGCCTTCTCCTAAACAATAGAAGCCATGCTTGCATATTGTAATTTAGCATCTTAAAAGATGAATGTTCAAGGTGAAGAGAAGCTAATTCCACAAAGAAACTTGATAGCAGTTCTTTACCTCAGACACTAGTTTAAACCAATTCAATAATTTTTGCTTCTCTAATTGTGAAAATCATGTGTAAATAAGCACTCTGATCCATTAAGAATCATTAGCTTCCTCTACTAAGTTCATCAAACAACGAAAAGCATGACAATAAAAGAAAGAACAAAGAGCGTACTGTTCAAAAGTAGAAGTTTTTGGCAAATTTATTTAGATGAGTGTTAATATTTTCTATCTTCTTCAGAAGTTTCGGCTTGCTTCAATCTAGTAAGAGATTTTGATCCTTCTATGTATAAAATAATTGGCAACTAAAATGAATGATTATGATTTTTGGAAGTGACCAGATACTAAATATTACCGTAATTATGATTTTTGGAAGTGACCTGATACTAAATATTACTGAATGAATTCCAATAGATGATGGAGTTTCTCCTAAACATTAAATGGAATAGAAAGATCCATCAGAAATCAAGTGGATTAAAACAATCAATCTATCTCCAATCCCATTAAAATTGATCAGTTCTAAAATTCACAATTGTCTCAATTCCACAATCGTAGCAACAACCTGGTATTCATTGTGTTACAATAAAGTAAGCTGTATGATAAGCAGTAGCAGCAAAAGGAAGGACTTATGCCATTAAGACCTAATATAAGCTAGAAACTCAACATATGCCAGGACCAATACAATAAGCAGATCCTTGCATGCAAATCAGTTCCAAAACAACTTTAATGGCAAAATAATCACACAAGATAGATAGATGAAAACTAGCATTCAAGATAGATTAAGAACTATTCTCATTCCATAATCTGCAATGTAACAGCACTAAGTAAAAAAGGAAAGTGAGATTGCAAAAGCAGCAGTGTTTGTGGTGTCCATTAACTATCGAAACTTATTAATTTCAATCCAAAATAGTAAAAGTTATAAGATTGGATCTTCTATCTGTACAGCAGGAACACAAAGGGAAGAGGGTTGAGAGCAGTAACCATGAACAAAATTGTTCAAACAGACAGAAAATCAATACAAAATATGTGAGAACAGCAAACAGAGGCTGACAGAGAACACTAAATTGGTCAGGGATCAAATTGAGCTCACCATACGCGTTCGCTATGCTGGTCTGTATACAATTGTATGCCTGACAAAGATGGTACATAGTACTGATTAACAGTGTCATTCACTTTTAACGAGAGTGGCACTCCTACTCCGTACACACTCCACTCCCTGAATGATTCCCATAGCTCCCCGAGACAAAAGAACGGTTGTGTATCGGCTTCATGGTTTCTCCAACCCCGACTCCTTCCCTGAACACTCAAAAATCGTCACCTATTAATCACATTGTCTGCCATTAGATTATACCAAGAAAACACGAGGAAATCTCAAAGCCATCAAAATAAATATAAATAGCATTTTGTTATTACCATTTCGATTAAGCGAAGTGACCATCTAATTATGGCCTTAAGCTACAAAATCCAAATGCTGCCACAAGTAGAATCAACACTTTGACAAGGACATTAGTGCTTGATTGCTAGAGTTTAGTCCAAATAAAAGCGTTCGAATGAAGCTCGATTTATCAGTTAATCATTACACGAACATAAAAAAAAATGATCAGCCTTCAATCAAACTATGTAAAGCCTGTGCACTGATACCAGTAATTTCGACGGGAGAAGTGCAAGGAACTCGCAGAAAGTTCGAGATTTTTCCTTTAAGAAGGACCAAAGGTTACCTGAGTAGAGTATTCAACAGGAACAAACGGAGTAACCGCTTCCAGGACTCGATCCAAGTTAGTCAAACTAGAGCTTCCAGTAGGAGAAGCCGAGCAAACGGAGTTGACCCTCGACAATGTCGACACGTCCGAGTCGGACCGGGTTTCGTTGACAGTCAACTCGGGTCGGGTCCCTTTATGAACCGGTCTTTGAAGTTGCTGGTGGTGCCGCCTCATCGGCGGCGGGTTATAAAATCGGTCTTGGTGGTGGGTCCGTGTCATAGCGTTGGGCATTATCACAAACACAAGAGTAGGAATAGGATCAAGCAAGCGAATACAGATAAATATTAACGGTGAACAAAAATTAAGCTTCCCCTTTCTATTGGTCTGTTTTGCTTAAGCTTAGCGGAAAGAAACAAGCTTAAGCTTAATTAGAGAGAGAAGAAGGGCGTGTTTGGGAGGGGGGTGGATTTGTGATTGACTATTAAGTTGAAGACTTGTTGAACTTGTCGTTTTGAACTGTTTACTTTTGAGCATCCCAAACAACAGAGTATGTATATCCCATACAGCAAAATCTCTATAAATAAATATTTATGAGATCTGAAAAATTATTATTTTATACAAAATTATTAATTTATTGATAAATAAATATTTATTAATTTATAGAATAATTTTTATTTTGTACATTATATTTGTTAAATTAACAATTAATTTTTTTCTTTAACTAAGAAAAGAAAATAAATAAATAATTAATTAATTATGATGCATTGTATCTCAGTTTATTGATCTTGTCAAAAATAAGTTTATTAATCTTATGTTAGCGTGATTCAAAATAAAATGTATATAGGTATATTAAAAGAAGAAACTGGTGATATTGAAGGCATTCAAAAATAAGAAGAAGTTATTTCTAATTTACATTATAGAAATGCCATAAATGTAGAGCAGATTCTGAATTATTCTAATGAAAATGAAACTTTAATGAAATCGTCTACGGACGAAGAAATTATTCAAGAAATAATGGGTATGGAAGATGATGACAATCAAGATTCAGATGATAGTAACGTTATACCACATGTTTCTCTAAAAGAAGATTTTCTTGTTGTAGAGACTTTGAAAAGTTATTTGCTTCAAAAAGAGAAGAATGTACCGAATGTAGTTTATGCCCTCCAAAAAATTAAAAATAAAATTGAATTCAATTCGCATGAAAAGAAGAATCAATTTACTATAGATACATATTTTAGAAAAATATAAAATTTGAAATAAAAATTATTTAAAAAGTGCTTTATTTTATAAATTATATATGTAATTTTTATTTATTTAATGAATTATTATTTTATATTTTCAGTGAGCTTTAAAGAATTTTTTTAAAATTATTATTTTATGCATTTAGCGATGTTATTATTTTATCTCATTGGTTAAAATCAGGATCAGAGAAAATTAT
>JANJEY010000009.1:29964037-29983920 GCA_024703695.1 Erythroxylum cataractarum
AAATTTCGGGTTCGGGCCGGGTAAGTTCCATTTTGAGTTCGGGCGGAAAAGTCGGGTAATTAAAATTTTGGGTTCGGGCCGGGTCACATAAAAAAATTTTCGGATTATTCGGGTTTTACCCGAATAGTGCAAATTTGGCCCAATTAGCCCGAATGCTCACCCCTAGCTGCTGAGATTCGTAGGCAGGGTTTGTCATATATTATGGATAGAGATGGTTTATTTATTTAAATAGTCACAACAAAAATAATAACACTAATAATATTTGTTAAAAATTTTGTTGAAACGTGAGATTTGAAGATGATCAATTAAATGTAGTCTTACTCCTGACTAATAAAGAGACTTTATTTTAGCATATAGTCTCACAAAAATATAAAAATTCAAGTCAATTACGTGTGTATTAATTTTTTCATTTTAATATTATTTAAAATAATTAAAGTGATCGTGAAAATAACTAAAACATTATTTTTATAAAATATTTCCAAAGAGAAAATAATTAAAATCTTTTTTTGTTCTAATAATGACAGAAGTATAGAATATTTGACTATTTCTAATGTACAATAACATATAATAAACGTTATTCTTATGAGTTGGTATAATAAAAAATCTTATTTACACATAATTTTTATATCCACTACAGTACACTTGAGGTGAAATTGAATGGAAAGGCTAGGTTTCCTCCTGATTGTATTAGAGCTGAATTCTACGGCAGCATACCATCTTATTTTTTCAGCCGCGACTCGTTCCGCAGCACCCCACCTCATTGTCTTGGGTATCTATGAATTCCTCACACGAAATTGGACTATTGTTCATTGTCACGTTTACTGAGAAAGCAACATATGCGCAGATTGACTTGTCACTAACGCCACTCATTCGGATGTCGGCATTACTTTTTTTGATTCTCCACCCATAAGGTACCAACGTATCCTCTCACAGGATCTGTCGGAGCGTCACTTTCTCGTACTTGTTTTGTAATCTCGGTTATTTTTATCCCTTTAATACAAAAAAGGAATGGAAAGGAATGATATATTATTGGAACTGGAGCAGCCAAGAACGCATGAATTCTTCCGGGAAATTTCCTTCCATCCAAGTTGCCTGTAAAATATGTAGACTTTTAAAATATTACTTAAACAATATTTAAAAATATTAAACAATATTTGACCTTCTTATAACCGGGGGACTTTGATGATAATTACATTTGAAACAAATGGGCTTATCATTTAGGAATCGTACGGTTGAGATCCGCTAAGACCAATTTGGACATAGAAAGCATAAAAAAAAGCCTTTTACGTCTCTGGTCGTGAATGCCCGACACAAAGTGAATCTCACGTGACGATGGCGATTTCAACCGTCGTTCTTCCCTCTCTGGATCCGTGAACTTGGGACCTGCTCTCGCGATTGTCTTCCAACGTGCTGCAGAATTTGAGAGCACAAACCACTAGGGGCTAAATTCGCGCCAAACCTACAGAGAACCATCCTCTGGCCATGCGACTCTGGTTATCCGCAATCGCCCTCTCGAGAGAGGACTTCTTGTGTTTGGTTCAATTCTTCGTCTGCGATAAGTTTGAATTTTTGAATTCTAGAAGCAATGTCCAGCGATTCTCATGCTCCTAATCCCAGGGGCGTTCTATGTAACGCCGGTGCCGGCGCTGCCGCAGGTGAGTCTGTTGGTTTGACGATGTAACCTTGTGATTGATCTGTATAGCGGAATGAAATTTTGAAGTTTTAATTGTTTCCGTATTAACTTGTGGTTCTGTGGGATTAATTTTCGTACAGGAGTTATCGCTGCTACGTTTGTGTGTCCTTTAGATGTAATAAAGACTAGGCTTCAAGTTCATGGTTTGCCAAAGCTCCATACTGGAAGCATTAAGGGTATGGTGCTATGTCCTTTAGAAATTGAAGGTGTCTGCCTCTTGAGAATTGTTGTTATGGATTTGGTGAATCGTTTGTTGAGGTTAATTAATCATTCTTAATAATGCACAGGAAGCGTCATAGTTGGGAGTTTGGATCAAATATTTCAGAAGGAGGGGCTTCGAGGCATGTATCGAGGACTTGGCCCTACTGTGCTGGCATTGCTTCCTAATTGGGCGGTATATTATGTTTCCCATGCAATTTAATTTCTCAGTATGAATTTCTGAAGTAAAAACAATAAAGAAAACAGTGAAACTGCAAATGCTTTACGTGATGACAGTTCTTTTGAATAGCATGTTAAAGAATGAGAAGGCTCTCAGTTTTGTATAGTGTACATGATTTGCGTGCAAGAATTTTGAACTTTTAATTTTTAATCTAGGCCTATCAATGAATGAGATGCATTTTTGTCATATGTAGCATATTACAATCTTTTTAAGCTCTATTAATGTTCGTCTTTGACCTATCTGGAATTCCAAAACTCAATGATAGTTCTCAGTCATCCTCAATGATGAGTTTTATATCAGCAGTAGTGCTACTAAGCCCTGGATTATACTTCACACTTCTTGGTGCCAATGCTTGGTTATTTAGAAGACACTTCTATGCTGTTAACAAGCTTTGGAAATATGTGATTCCAATATGATTCTTGAGTAGTTAAAGTGATACTTTTGGTAACAATTGTTAGTGCAAACGTGAAGAAATTTGGACAACTATCATTCCTTGTACACCTAAGCATTACTATGCAACAAGTTTTGTGGAGACGAGTGTTTCTTTTTTTGCTTGTACAATGATTATATCTATTCTGTTTTGCTTCATAATTCATGAAGTTGGTTAAACATAATTGCCTTTTGGAAACATCAATATCTGGAGCTTTCCATGTTGAGCTTTACCATGAGATATGCTGTTCTAACATTTGAAGACAATTTTACCTTTTTCGTCCATCTGAACATTATCCTTGCATCGTTATCATCATCATAGGGCTTGTAATTTTGTTGTTCACTTCTCATTCACACGACGAATGTGCTTAATTTTGCAGGTTTATTTTACAATCTATGATCAATTCAAAAGCTTTCTTTGTTCCAATGGTTAGTGCTAACCATTTACTTTGATTGGGAAAAAAGCATAGGTGTTTAAAATCCTGTCCCTGATAATCTTAGAATTTGTGTTTCATTCTAACAAAGTGTTAATACACCTTGGGTTTGTGGCTTGTGTAGATGAGAATCATCAGCTGTCAATAGGAGCTAATATGATAGCTGCTTCTGGTGCTGGAGCTGCAACAACAATTTTTACAAATCCTCTTTGGGTTGTGAAGACAAGACTTCAAGTAATTATCAAAAGTTGAAATTCTTTTGTCTACTGTGTTGTTTATGGGAAAAGTTTTCTTTAGCATGCCATGCCATGAGTATTTCTGTGTTGTTTAAGAATTTCATGTTAAAAGTGCAAGTACGGTGGCATTATTTGCTGGACAGAATGATACTATGGTTTTATTTGTGGCTCTCTTGTCTAGTTCTTATTGTAATTTCAAAGTAAAAACTTTCATTTGAGCTTTAGGATTGTGCCCATGAGTCGATTATAAAGGATAAGCAGAACAAATTTTCCTCAGTTGGCTATCCAAGAGACAAATTTTGATTAAAAGAATAGGAGGCAACAAAAAGTTGATGAATGCGAGCTATTCTTGCCATTTACAGCAGAGAGGGTGACTGCAATTTGGAAGGTCCTGTGGCACTATCACTAATATTCTAATCCATTTTGTTTCGCTGTGTAGACTCAGGGAATGAGAGCAGTTGTTCCGTATAGGGGTACACTGTCTGCTTTGAGAAGAATAGCCCATGAGGAGGGTCTACGCGGGTTGTATAGGTAATTTTTCACATTATGGATAGCATTTCACTTCTATATATTTTTTAGTAGTCATGCTTTTTCGATTTTGTGGCAATTAGTGGTCTTGTGCCTGCATTAGCTGGTATCAGTCATGTCGCCATTCAATTTCCAACATACGAGAAGATCAAAATGTACCTGGCCAATCAAGGTAATTTGACTTTCATGTTTATTGGTTGGTGAAAATATCAATGAAGAGATGTTGCTGTGACCTCATATGTGGGTGTTGCAGAAAATACCACAATGGATAAACTGGGTGCAAGAGATGTTGCTGTTGCTTCGTCGGTCTCCAAAATATTTGCTTCGACATTGACATATCCACATGAGGTATGCTTTTAATTTTCGAGTTTTAGGTGTGAGAAAAATTGTGGAGGCCCAAATTTCTCCCTTTTGTCCCTTTGCAACATCTTGAGATATCTAAATGCTCTTTCATGTTGAATTTTATACCACCTTTTGAAAGAAGAGGAGTGTGGTGAGAAATTTATATGTTAACTAAACTTGCATATCTTTTAATTGATAGTAGTATTTTCTGTAATTGTACCATGATTTAGGAAATTATCTCAAAGTGTTTGCATAATGTAACAGCTTATTCTGTTGTTATATTTGCAGGTAGTACGATCCAGGCTTCAAGAACAAGGCCACCATTCTGAGAAGCGGTATGCAGGTGTGGTTGATTGCATAAAGAAAGTATTTCAGCAAGAGGGTCTCCCTGGCTTCTATCGTGGTTGTGCAACTAATCTTTTCAGGACCACTCCTGCAGCTGTGATTACATTCACTAGCTTTGAGATGATTCACCGGTTTCTTGTTAGTATGTACCCCCCTGATCCACAGCCCCAGACATTGTGAAAGTGATTATTGCTTGAGATTATAGCTTGCTTGGGTAGACCAGCTTGCACTACCATAAGTTATGACACAAGAGAGTAGATGGGGGTAGCCTCGCGTCTTGATGATGAAATGTGTTGTGTGGTCTAAATTATCTTTTGTATTTGCTTTTGCTACATCATCAGCATCTTCAAGATACCGAGGCTTTCACCCAGCCTAGAGATTCAGTATCACAAGAAATAGGATTAGGTTATACTGATGGTTACAATTATGTTAAACATGATTAGTACATTTATTGTGTTCACAACATTTTTTCTGGGGATTGCTGAATGTCAGAACTCCACCCAATTGGACTTCACTGGGTCTGTTTATGATTGGACCAACAAAGACAATCTATCCATTCTCGATTCTTTTTCTATCCAAGAAAATGGTTCAAAGCAATAACGAGATGACAGAGGTGACTCTTCATGTGGTATTGAGTTTTTATCTTTCTTCTTGCCGTTAGTTTTTTTTGTGATTCCAACTACCAATTTGGATGCATCTCTTCTGATAGAATTCCACTGTCGCTTCCTGACTTCAGATAAAATCACCGTCAGGAAACATAGTTCACTTGCCATGCATTGTCTACTATTACGATGATGACTAAGAGAGTATCGCATTTAAACCAAATCAGGCCGTAGAAGTGTATGGTTTATGATGGAAAATCATGGAATTAGGACAACTCTTGACTGATAGTAAAATATCAGTAACCTGATTACAAGCTCTTTTGAGTATGTACAGAAACATTGGCTTGATCGAATTTGGGAAGAAATTGATTTCATTTAGCAAAATAGCTAGCTTGAGAACTTTTTTCACTTTTGAGTAAGGACTTGCTATCTACGGGTTTGGAAAGAAAGTTTTGAGACCCCAAATACTTACAGCATTGCTGATTCTTAGGAGAGAAGGTAAAAGAAAGTCCTAAAGCAAAATTTTAGTTGGGTAGTCCGAATCAAGGGACCTGTATTGTTTCCTTCCAGCTGAGAGAGACTGAAAGAAAGGGGATTAGGAGGAAAACTCAAATCATTTCATAACCCAGTTGTCCAATCATTAACACGTTTCCATGCTGGTAACATGATTCAACAGAGACATTTGCCCATCTTCTTGTTGATAAACCAACTTTTACCATGAGAATAAAAGAACAAAAAGCTCGTTTTATGGTTAGTATGTTCATTTCCGTCCGAATTGTATTACCCAATTAGACGTTTTTCCAATGTACAACGTATTGGAGAGGGACAGTAAAGATTTGGAGATTCAAAAGTAATGCCACTCGAAAGTTTTAGGACTAAGACGACGATTTGAAAGATATTCCATACATTCATCACTAAATGCACTTGTAATTGTCCCAATAAAGCAGACAAGTGTTCATAATTAGACAACTCATTAACCCCAGAAAGAGCATCCTATGAAATACTCCTTCAACGTATCACCAAAAAATCGAATAAAGTACAAGTACTGAATAAGGGATTTGAGGAGTATGCTTTATAGCTATTACGTAAATCCACTAAAGGACAAGGGAGCAGAGGGAAGTTTAAGTGCTATACCCTTTGTCAATGTACTCAGCATATGATCGGTTAAAAAACATAGGGCCATGCCAGTAAAAGGATATTACCGTCCTCTCCTATGCTTGAGGATTATTCATTGAGGAAGCAAGTTGCTCAATTCATTATTAAAAATGATAGAAAAGATAAAGATACAAAAGCTATGATGCTCCTTTACTCTTTCTTTCTTCATATATCTTAATGTATATGATTGGGATCAACCTAATTGAATGTTGGCAAGAACCAGCACTTGAGCTTACAAACTCATTAGCCTAAGGTTAGCGACTAACAAGTCCTAAGTTTTAGCCTGGATAGCAAACTCTCCTTTCTTGAATGTAAAGGCTTGACCTTTTTCATGTAAGAATTTCTATGCCATTCTCCACTACATCATCTCTTAGTTGGAGTTTGCTGGTTGCTCATGCCTTTGCTTTCCAAGTGGGGCTGCTATAAATATCCTTTGTTTTTTTTTTTTAAACTTCTTTTTGGCATTCTGTCCAGCCTAGAGTAATAATTACAATGATGAGAAATGCTTTCACTTTGCCATTAACATGGGATACTGTTCTTTCTTTAACATGCATGATGGACAGTCTTTTTTGTTCTTTCTTTTTACATAAGAAAAGTATATAGGTAATAATTCTACATACTCTTTAAAAAGAATTGCAAAAGTATTAAGAGGGGCAGCCCCTGTTCTCTGCCTCGGATCCCTCGAGAATACAGCTGAAAGCTTAAAGGGTATCTATCTTCATTTTAGTAAGTAAAGCTACTAGTTATAGTGATCTAACTCGCAGATTTCCAAGTTAACTAAAAGCAACTGAGGTTTGTTGGTCTTCCAACTGCCCTACATTTGTAAATGGATAATTCCAACCATTTTTCCTGTGAATATGTTATTTCCTGTATTCTTGATGTGTGTTTCTCCTATATATATATGATGTGGGTTGCCATCGTCACACGTCATGAACCTCCTGCATCAGAAAAAGAGCCTGAAGAGTCGAGATATGTGGGTTCCCCGAGCACGTGAAGGTTTTTATTTGGCACCTCAAATGCTACCTGTAAAGATAATCTTTCCTTAATTTCCTCCCCATCTCCAATTATATTTGAACGTGTTCAACTCTTACTTTTGGTGTACAATTTAGTTTTTTTTATTTATTTGAGGAAACCCATAGGTAAGTCAAGCAGGCACACCTATCTGAGAGTTCAATTAGCGGACCACTTTATAGGCGGACCAAACAAGCGCGCCTTATCATTGAGGGTCTAACTAGTTCTCCATCTATAAATAAAACTCCAACTGTCTCAGGCTATTACAAGAGGAGTTAGCATGAAATAGAACCTAGAACCTAACCAAAGTCAAATTCCACTCTCAACCATCGAGCCAAACTCTTTAAGGACACAATTTAGTTATTTCCCAGGTTATCAATTCAAATGCACTGGGAGTTGTAAGATTACGAATTGGCCTATAGTTTGATTTATACGGGGACATTCCATACATACTGTATTAAGTAGCAAGAGGCAGGGAAAGGATCCAATAGCCAAGTGACACCTATGACATCACGTGGGGTCTTTGCGTTCACCAAATTATTAAAACATCCTCAGAAGATTATAGCTCGGCCGAAACGGCCCGTAAAATGGGTCCGGGGTAAGCCCGTGCCACGTGGGCCTTTCAGGAATCCGAACCTGGCTGGTTTCGTCCCGAGCCTAAGATTTGAAAATTTTCGAACGTTAGATCTCCTCCTCTCCCCGTCGTCTGATATGACTGATTCACTTAGTCATGCTTTTTACTAATAATTATTTTTAAAAAATAAGTAATAATATTCCAGTCCAGTCCCTTTTATTGCTTAGGCTCGAAGATCATACAAGTAATGTAATGAACTGATGCAGTTAAGATTTGATGATGATAATATAGGACTCTGCTGTTTGGCAACCGTTTTCAACTACCATTTTGGTTTTCTGATTGATACACTTTGCCTTACACATTGGAGCTTTTGATGTATGTTTTGCTGCTTTAAAGTGCGGATTAAAGATTATGCTGGTAAACTATGAATGCATTTTTTTGTGTGTTAATATATGCAATCCATAAGGTTTTCTTGAGAATTTGAGGAGGACGCAATTTTTCCTTTTTATTTTTATAAAGAGATTGTTTCTATGACCTAAATTTGTAATCTTATCTGTGCCAGTCTTGCCATTTTATAAGCCTTGTGCAAATAAAAAAAATTGTTATTTTATCTTTTTTTTCTTTATGATAATCAAAAGTAGGCTTTTATAAAAAATAAAAGAGGTAAAATAGGGATCATTTTGTTGTTCTTTATAAAAATCAAGACCTTTATAAAAAACAAAATAAAATAAAATAAAGCCCTAAGGCTCTGAGTAGGTGTTCTGCCTGTTCTTGCCTAAAGCTAGTGTAGGATCTTATGATAACAAAAGAACAACTTTACTAGATATAATGTTTACCCTGTTATGTTATGAAATTATGGATGTGATTTATTGAATTTAATACATGGAGGCACAAAATAAAGTTTATAGAGATTGTTTTGGCAATCAATAATAGATTTCTCTTTCTTGCTCTGGAGAAAAAAAGGTAAAATTTGTTGTGTACATGTTAAAACGTACATGAACTATGGGTAGCTTGGCTAGTTCAAAAGGTGTAATTAAATATTATGCAGAAACGCATGGTAAGGTTGGTATCATCATAATCACAAAGCTTTAGCAAATCTAAATGATAAAGCTTTGACGATGTTTCAATATTAATGTTCATGAACCAATGTCACTCTGAAAAGGAAATTAACAGATTCCATCTTTGACGATGGACATAAATTATTAGGCCTAATAAGCATGTAACTACGTACACATACTTTGTATCATTGTTAGGTTCTAGTGGATGGGATCTTCAATTAATTTTATCTAACAATAATGTCTCTAAAATTGGGATTGTTGATGAAAATGCTGTAGATAACATTTAATGGATTAGAAGATAATGTAAGAGTGAAGCAAAAGAAAGGTGAAAAGGTCTGCCTGAGCCTTCAAACATAATGTGTTTATCTCATCCCACCGAAATTGAACATTTGGATTGTGAAGAATAAACATATTCAACAGTCATGCATAACAACATCAAAGAAATGGACAAACCAGCCGTCCGCTTTTGGTTGAAATTGAATGCTTCAGTTTTGAATTCCAATGGAGGGATGAGACACCCAACACAACTTTAATAACGGGCTATTTTGATGTTACACATTCAGGGTGCCTTCCTCTTTTTTTTGAGAATTTATCGGGGTGTTATTTTTTCCGTCTCATTTAGCGTTCTGTATATTTTCTTGTTATACAAAAAAAAATAAATAAAAAATAACGTACTTATAAAACAAGACTATCCTTTTTTATTTTCTGAATTATTATACCTCACACTTATGATTATGACGGGCAGTGAAGTTTTAACGAGTTTTTCAAAGGATGGTGGAATAAAGATTACTATTCGGTTACGGAGCGTGACGATCACGCCCCAAGACTTTTACCAGCTCCACCTTGGTAAAGGTGCACGCGCCGAGTATGGCTTCTGAAAAGACAAGGCAGTTACAAGGGGAGGTTGGGAGAGAGGTTAGGAGAGCAGGTATGGGAGAGAAAGAGATAGAGAGAGAGTGTGCGTGGTACGTAGAAATGAGTACAAAGCACGTACAGAGATATTTAAGCATGGGAGATTAGTGTATTGTATGTAACAACTAGTAACTAAGTAGTTGAGTAGACAATGAGGAACGTGGGAGATGAATAAAGAGATTTGAAAAGAGAAAGAGAAGGCAAAAGGCAAATCCAACACACCGCAAAATATCATCATCTCCCTTCCTCTCTCCTCCCTTTCTCATCCCATTCTCATTCTCTCAATTTGAAGCCCTTTTTGGTTCGGGAGGTAGTTGTTGTAAGTTTGTAGTTTTTTGTTGAGGAAACAGAATAGAAACAGAGCGTTTCTTCTTGTTGTTGATTGTTTGTAGGGGCTGTCGTTTGGTAGGGAGGAATGGAGGAAGGAGGATTGTCGTTTTCGGTGGCGGCAGTGGTGGAGGATGTTCTGCAACAGCACGGCATTAGACACAAAGATGTTGATTTAGAGTCTAGAAAAGCTCAAGAAGCTGGTATCCTACATTTTTACTTTCTTTTTTCTTCTTATTACATATCAGTTTGCTTGATTCGGGATGTTTCATTACATGGAATATACAATTTTATTTTTGAGAAAACATTTATGTATCCTTTCTTGATGAAATTAACTGTAGCGTCAAGGAGATACGAAGCAGCAGGGTGGTTAAGAAAGATGGTCGGAGTAGTGGGAGCTAAGGATTTGCCGGCAGAGCCTTCGGAGGAGGAGTTGAGGCTTGGATTGAGAAGTGGGATCATTCTATGCAATGCTCTTAATAAGGTCCAATCTGGAGCTGTGGCTAAGGTGCGTGAATTTGTACATATATACATGTATATATATGCAATTAACCCAATCCCTTGTAGATTGTTGTAGTTATTAGATAAAAATTTATGGGGTATTAAAAACATTGATTGCTTCCAGGTGGTTGAAAGTCCATGTGACGCTGCGCTTATCCCGGATGGAGCAGCATTGTCTGCATTTCAATACTTTGAAAACGTGAGGAATTTCCTTGTGGCTGTTCAAGAGTTGGGGGTTCCTACTTTTGAAGCTTCTGATCTTGAACAAGTATGTCTTGCAATTTGCTATAAGCAAATTTCTTCTTTATTCCCTTAGTTTTAAAATTGCAATTTGCATATACCTGTAGTTCTAAAGCTGAGTTGTGTTTCGTTGAGTTTTTAGCCTAAACTTGCCAATATGTTGTTGTCCTCTTTCTGCACAATCTCAGGGAGGAAAATCTGCCAGGGTTGTGAACAGTGTTTTGGCACTCAAATCCTATCATGAGTGGAAACAGAGTGGTGGAAATGGAGTATGGAAATTTGGAGGAACGGTGAAACCTACCATGACCACAAAATCATTTGTGAGGAAAAATGCAGAACCATTCATGAATTGTTTGTCAAGGAACTCACCAATGAATGAGAAATCATTGAGTGCCCTGCCCGCGGAGCTTGATTCCAATAAAATGGTTGGTACACTTAGCTCTTAGGGTTGTGGTTGTGCTTGTGTTTGGACATAAAGGAATTCAAAATTTTATAACTGTCGCAGTCCACTGGTTCATGGAGCATGCTTGTTCGTCCTCTGTTGATGGATAAAAAGCCTGAAGAAGTTCAAATGGTAAGAGATTACACTTTATATTTTTTAATATGACTTGGAGATGGAGCATCTGTTGATCAAAATAAACTAATTAAGAAGTGAATGTAATAGCAAGTGAAGCAACTTTTACACAACTAATGTTCTGTTTTTGGTGCAGAAAAATTAGCTGTCCTTGTATCACTATATTTTCTCATTTCCACTCCCTGATGAAAAGTATTTGCATTGCATCATAACTCTATAGTTGCATCTTAGTGTGACTAAGTGCTGTAGCTTGCTTTTGTTTCCACTGCTTCTAACATTGCCTTATGCCGTGTCCACTTGCAATAGTTGGTGGAATCAGTTCTCAGCAAGCTTGTTGATGAGTTTGAGCATAGGATCGCAAACCAACGTGATCTGGTATGCTGAAGTTTAACTTTCTTTCATAAGAAGAAAGTGGAATTCCATCAACACCAATTAATTGTTATCTTTTGCTGTAATTTGAAGGTTAAGGCTACTCCTAAAAACAACACTTCTTCACAGGGAAATAAGTTTTCCTTCAAATCTGCATTAAAAACTAAAACGGTAAGTCTCCTTGATCTGCATAGCCCCAGCTGGTTATGAAATTTTACTTTGAAGCCATCGATATATCGTTTGTACTTCATATTTTCTTCGGTTTCTGATTGATGAAGGGTGAAGAGATTAGCAATGAAGTGATCAAGAAAGAGGAACTTTCTCGCAAAATCAAGGAGGACGAATCACAAAACCAAACTTTAAAAAAACAGATGGTCTTTGATCAACAGCAAAGAGATGTCCAGGTATGCTATTTGTGCTATATATCTTTCTCTGGCTTTATAAGCAACAAGACTGCCTACAATAATCTTTCTATTGTAGGAATTAAAACATTCACTTCGTGCAACAAAGACTGGTTTGCAGTTTATGCAAATGAAATTTCATGAAGAATTCAACAATCTTGGTAAGTTTTCTAATTTAGACTTTGTTTTATTTTAATCTCTCTGTGCTTATCATTCCACCTCCTTTTGCTTCTTTTTTGGTGGATCTTGGTGGGGAAGGCAAGCCACAGAAATAATATGAAGCTTTGAAGCTGAGGTTCAAACTTGTTACTTTCTTTACAGGAATGCATATTCAAGGACTAGCTCATGCAGCTTCGGGTTACCATAAGGTCCTTGAAGAAAATCGTAAGCTTTACAATGAGGTGCAGGATTTAAAGGGTAGGCTTCTATTGCAAAAAATCTATTGTGGAACTTATATCTGAGCTTTTTTTTCATAAAACCTTCATACCTTGCTTCCTTTGAATAGGTAGTATTCGGGTTTACTGTCGGGTGCGACCATTTTTATCGAGACAATCAAATTTTTTAAGTTCCGTGGACAATATAGAAGAAGGCTCTATTGATATAAACACCCCATCAAGATATGGCAAAGGACGCAAGTCCTTCAGCTTCAACAAAGTTTTTGGCGCGACTGCAACCCAAGGTTCGCTAGAATTTCATCAAGAGTTATTCATGGCACAAATAAAATTATATGAATCTTAAATGATTCATTAAATTGCAGCGGAGGTCTTCTCTGACATGCAGCCTCTGATTCGGTCAGTTCTGGATGGATATAATGTTTGCATTTTTGCATATGGTCAAACTGGATCTGGAAAAACATATACAATGGTAAAGCATTTAAGATATATATGTAGCTCATTATGCTAGAAAATGTTGTGGTTTATGTACCAAAAAAAAAAAACAGAAAATGTATGCCAAAATGTTTTGTTGTCATACTTTCAGACAGGACCCAAAGAGCTTACGGAGGAAAGCCTTGGTGTGAATTATAGGGCATTGGGTGACTTGTTTCTTCTAGCAGAGCAAAGGAAGAACACTTTCCGCTATAATGTTGCAGTTCAAATGATTGAGATTTACAATGAGCAAGTCAGGGATCTCCTTGTGACTGACGGAAGTAACAGAAGATATCCTTCAAAACTATACAATTCTTGTTATGCATGATATATCACTTTAGCTTGATTTCATGATGATTTCCTCTTTTAATTGATAAGTATACCAAGCATTTGAAACTTCATCTGAATGTGTGAAATTGCACATAAAAAAAGTCATACTTAATTCAGTGACACGTTAGAAATCCGCAATAGTTCTCAGAATGGTCTAAACGTACCAGATGCAAACCTGGTTGCAGTGTCATCAACATCAGATGTAATTGATTTGATGAACGTTGGACAAAGGAATCGTGCTGTTGGTGCTACAGCATTAAATGACCGAAGCAGTCGTTCTCACAGGTGGGTTCTTGTCTTTTGTGTGTTCTTTGCACAATTATATATTCCAATGCTTTCAGCCAGTGTAGCTTATAGTCTTAGTGGAAATGTAGCTGCTTGACTGTTCACGTTCAAGGAATAGACATGACATCTGGGACTATTCTTCGTGGCTGCATGCATTTGGTTGATTTGGCGGGTAGTGAGAGGGTGGACAAATCTGAAGCCACAGGGGATAGACTTAAAGAAGCACAGCATATTAACAAATCTCTCTCTGCTCTAGGTGATGTCATTGCATCACTTGCGCAAAAGAATCCTCATGTCCCTTACAGAAACAGCAAGCTTACACAGTTACTACAAGACTCGCTTGGTAAGGTCCAAATGGCATAGTTCAAATAAGATTTTCTCAGTTCATTCTTTTCAGAGAGCAGTGGCCACTTGTTGCTTTGCTATTCTTGTTTCAGGAGGGCAAGCCAAGACACTGATGTTTGTTCACATAAGCCCTGAGCTTGATGCCATTGGTGAAACAATAAGTACGCTCAAATTTGCAGAGCGGGTAGCCACTGTTGAACTTGGTGCCGCACGAGTGAACAAAGATGGTGCAGATGTTAAAGAACTCAAAGAACAAGTTAGTGCCTCTTTATCTCTAGCTTTAACCTTCTCTAATTCCCTCACCTCACGATTAACTTTCTAATTGACATACCAGCCACCTAAAGTTGATTTTATTGTCTTTCTTTACCTCCAGATTGCAAGCCTTAAGGCCACACTGGCGAAAAAGGAGGGTGAGCCAGAAAACCTTCAATATTCTGCATCTGGTAATTCTGACGGCTATAGAAGGAAAGAAAGTGACTTTACACCTTTCAATCCCAAGCAGCAATGTGGAGATTTGACTGATACCATTGGCTTCAGGCAACCCATGGGTGAAGTAGGCAACATAGAGGTGAATATTGCTTCACTGTGATCAGTGGGTTGCTTTGTCTTTTTAAAAACTTTCAGGTTAATATATTTGAGCATTTGCAAATGTTACTAGCCCTGTAATTATGTCACTAGATTCAGAAACTAGCTTGGAAAGGGTCTTCGCGAGAAGTGTTATCCCTTGTGAGCTTAGCAGCCAACTGTTTCGAATAGTTTCCATTTTCTGTAATATGAAAGGGTAAAATCCACACATTTTGGTAACTAAACCAATTATATTCTTTGAAGAAGGAATCCATGTTTGGTTCTTCTTTTGGATCTTATCCTATGGCATTAAGGGTGCTAATTCAGTCCTAATCTTTACACTTTGCTGCTGTTATTATTTACATAACGAAATAACTAATATCATGCATATACAACATGATAAATTTTGACTAATTTTGAGTTTTGTGCAGGTTCATTCAAACTCTAAATTGCGGCAAAAGAGGCAAAGTTTCGATCTTGATGAGCTGTTGGCTAATTCACCTCCATGGCCTCCGGTCATTAGTCCTAGCCAAAATTATGGGGAGGACGAGAAGGAAATGGGATCTGGTGAGTGGGTGGATAAAGTCATGGTGAACAAACAAGAAGCCATAAACAGAGTTGAAAACTCAACGGGATGTTGGGAAGCTGATAATGGCCATTTGCCTAATGTCTTTTACCAAAAGTATCTGTCAGATTCTACCAAAAATTTCCCTGAGCAATCCTATAACATTTTCATGGGTAACAACCGTTTGAAGGTTGCTACAACAGACGACCTGGATGATAATCTAGATGCTGTCACTAGCGACTCATCCGAACCTGATTTATTGTGGCAACTTAATCAGGCCAAACTTACCAGCTTAACCAATGGAATTGAGTCGAAGGCCAAAAAGTCATTCTCAAAAGCAGCAAAGAATCAAGACTTAAGGTGCAATTTTGATTATTGTTTTGTAATAATCCTGTACGCTGATTACTATTTGATGCAAGTGATCTTAACATTTTCCCTGACCAAGCTTTCAACTTTTGTAGGAACTTGAATACAATGCTAGGCCCTTCACCGTCAAGGAAACCAAATGGAGTTCGAACTACCTTGCAAAGGACTGGAAGGCATCCACCTCTATCTGATGGGATGCGCAAAATCGGTAACAGAAAGTAGGAATTTCACTAGCCACGTCGAGGAAAAGAGGTTTCAGATTTTTTTTTTTTTTGGCTTATATTATATGTGTATCTACGATTTTTTCTTTTTTTTTTGCTTTTTTTTTTTGGCTGAGCGAGAAGAACAGAGAGATTACGTTGATTTTTCAATTTCTTTAATTTTTTAACTTGTAAGGTTTACAAAATGTAGCTAAACTGAGCAATAATCCCAGTTGCTTGTTGACGTGAACTGGCTCCTGAGTTGCCTGCTTTATGCCACCAGAGAAATTCGCATCTTTGAACTGTTGCATTAGACTTGAAGAAGAAATTTATTATTCAGGAATAATTATGAACTTGTATAGAATAAAATATATGTTTTGCCGTTTATTTCTATTTAGAAATAACTTGTTTGATGTTTTTCTTTTTATTTACATTTAAATAAGTTGACTGTTAATTTCAGTAGACCCTAAAAAATTTAGATTAATTTATAAAAAATATTTAAAAATGTAGCACAATTTTTTCGATGCTTTTTAAAAAAGGTATACTGATAACGAGTTAAAGAATTTGAATATCGACATAAATTTTATCGCCTTAGCAATTAAAGAACGTATCAAAAGAAGGGAAGATTATATATATAAGTCCAAATATAAAACAACGATGAAAAAGAGGTTCTTCCTATACTCGTTAAACAACGTTGAATTAGATTTACACCTAAACGGGGAAAATTAAAAGAGCTTCGGATTGCCTTTACTCACGTTAACCTCTAGGAATCGATGATTTCCTTTTTGCAGCTTCCAATTTCTTCATTTCCCATTATTTGCTCCCAGTATCCAATGTATTATGCCAACTTATAAAATCTTCCCTTTTGTTTTTCTTCCTCTCCTTCCATGTCCCATGCATACATGGTCCTAGGCTTAAGGTATTAACAAGAACATTTCATCAGAAAATTCTTTTTTATCTTCATGTAGCCACTGTATAAATTTAACATAAGTTAAAATTGAGTTCTATAGGTGACAATTGCAGCCACTAGGGGGTAGAAATTATGCCGCAAAGGAAGATTTTAACATATATATATATAATTACAAAAAAATTTGAAACTTTCGTCAATTTTTCAATTATAATCCAAACTTTAAAAAATAAAAATAAAATGTTCAAACTTTTAATTTTCCAATTCTAGTCTAACGTTATCTTTACTGATGTGGTAGTATCATGTGTACAGGGACCTTCATTAATAAGACACGTCAGCAATGGCTAAGATTCAAAATCCTATTTAGTTAAACGATGTAATTAATCAATTTAATAGGTTTGAGATCTTGTCATTGTCTAGATTGTTCTTGCCGCCTTCAGCGCCACCGGGAGCAACAAGTCTGACTATTTTTCTCACTGGAAGACTGGGTCAGGTGGTTGGGGGACGCGTTATCAGAGAGTTGATGACAAGAGGACCTGTGATAGTGAATGCATCGTTGTTTACCAACGTTGTGTATGAGCGACTTCCTTTGGATGAAGATGAGTAGTTGCAGATGTAGAGTGGCAGCAACAAAGGAGGTGGAGATGTTGGTGTTGAAAATAGCCCTTTCCTTGAAGCTAGTTCAGGGGGTCATATATTCTTCAATTTACCTCCCAATGGGCAGATGGGCCATGAATTCCAGAGGTAGGCGATAGACATTTAACTATCCTACTTGTTTTCTCAAGTATCACAAATGCACTGGTCGTCTTGTAATTTACTTGGTATCGAACCCCACAGGAATTGTGTAGTCACCTTAGTATTTTAAATTAAACTTTGTTTGAGCAATTAATTAATGAACAATTAAAACAATCAAAGTAGCAATTGAGAGAAAAAAAATCATAGAATTAAGGTTACCACAAACAAGAGGAATCAATGGTGAAATTGGAAAAATCAAATTACTAAAGTTAGGATTACCCTTACTACCCCATGCAATCTTTCAATTTTTGTCAATATGATCGTGTTTAGTCCTAAGTATTTTCTAAAGTCTTACCACTTTCTCTCTCAATACTTGGACTAAATAATTCCAAAGTAATGATTAAAATCTAGTATGTGATCTCTCAACCTCCATTCCTAAACTAATCGATAATTAGATTTGATGACCATTTTGGACATTTACATCGCATCCCATATCTCTATGTAAATGATGAAGTAACTTGATAAATGGAATTTCCTACATGATGCCCACTCTCATGGTACACTCACAATATATTTCTCAGCTCCATATCTCTATATAGACTAAGCAAGAGCATCCAAATACCATAAACACACATAAATGATCATATCATTGCACAAGAGTGAAGTCTTACATGGGTTAAGTAAGGATAATCCTAAAATAGCCTAGCAATCCATCAAACACAACTCAATCATCATCAATATAGGTTCCAAAATTCTTCCTATACAATAAACAAAAAAAAAATCAAAGAAAATGTTAGGACCCAACCAAAAAAGCGAAAAACGGAAACTAAAACGAAGTGGCAGATAGCTAAAACGAATAACAAAATACGGAATCAAAGTACAAAGCGGAGACAAAAGCGAAAGCGAAAATAGCGAAACGAATCGAAGAAGCGAATTATCGAATAGCTGAAATACGAAACAAATACGGATCGAATACGAATCAAAAACAGATACGAAACCGATCGAACCACAGCAAACAAATCCGACATCCGAAAACAAAGAACAGAGAAACACAATCGCGTTGGAGACCTTAGACTCAAACTGTCCCAAAATCCGGTATACATTTTTTTTTCTTTTTCTTATATTCACCTTTATTCGAACTAAAGCAAATCAAATACGATGAATTCCCACTTTTGGAAATTCATTCTCATGCAAATCTCAATACTTGAATCCTATTCTTATATATTCATACAAATCTTAAATTACATTTTTATCCCAAATTTTATCAAAAATTTGGCAGCATAACGGCTGCATTTGTCCTAACCCAAACCTGCAAAGTATCGAAAACACACTTCTAAAATTCCCAAACAAAACCCAGAATCATCGGACTCTCCCGTCCGGAATCCAAACACCAGCAAACGCAAACCTATACCTAACACTTCCATAATTCTCAATCAGCCAATACAAACAATCTCATTATCCATATCTCAAATCCAATCCAATCCAATCATAGACCATTTGAAGTCATATACAATCGCAAACCAGAAATCGTAATCATATACAATCTACAATTATCAATTCCATATATAATTCCCAAATTCACATTCACCATACTCAAATTTATACACCAATTCGTAATTCTCATACATTCTGAAATACATGTTCGAATTACATCATAATCACTCACTTACAAAACCTTAATGACAATTCAAGCCGTAAACAATATTAATATCCAAATCTCAATTCACACAAAAATTCAAACGATGCCAAATCGAACTTGGTGCTCTTTCATCCGATCTCCTGCTCAAATACCTGGAGATTGGGGATGAAAGGGGGTGAACTCGACGGCTCAGTGGATAACACATTTATAAATTAAAAAATAAGCAGAAATTATTTTTCATAAACTTTTGCCAAACGACCCATTTTTCAAACTTTGCAACTTTTCAAACGTTTCAACTTTTCGAACATTTTCCTCAAACCTTTAAATTTTTTTCAAACTCTTCATACTAAATTCCATTTTTGTTTTCATAAACATGAATGCAATCACAAATCAAACACATAAAACATATCAGACAGCTTGGTTCGGTCCAAAAACGGAACGTACTGCACATTCTCGCAAAGCGATCATATGCAGTTGTGAACAAAACGTACTACACTTTCCTACATAGCGGTCCAGTGTAGCCGTGAAGGGAGTCCGAAATCGGAGCTCTATGCCACTAGCGGGCAGCCGGGAGAAGGCTATAAAACTAGACAAGTACGCACTCGTCTCATAGGTGGGATCTGACTAAACCCACAACACATAATTGAAAAAGAAATTTTAGATTGCCCAAAGGCACGTTTTGAAATCTAGATTTTCAAAGTTTTCATATCATATCGTCAAATCGTGTCAAAATGCTTGACACATGCACATTCCACATATTCATATCAATCTATATAACAATCATATTTAATAAATCAATAAATCACATATAAATCAAATGCATAAAAATGAATGCAATTATTTCTTTCAAACATAAATCAACATATCCAAATGCATAAAGCAGCATTGTTCACATTTTTTTCAAATCCTTT
>JANJEY010000009.1:30012616-30026001 GCA_024703695.1 Erythroxylum cataractarum
TAGAAATTTTAGAAGTTGTGATACTGTTTAGGGTGGCATTAAATAGGGACAGAAACTTTGATTGGGATTTTGACCCCTTTAGAGATGGAATTGATTTTTAAATTCTTCATGGAAAGTGTAGAAATTTCCTTCAAATTTCTATTTCTACCAAGTTTGTAAATTTTGGACTCTTGAGTCAAAAGTTATGTATTTTGGAAGTTAGGAATTTTAGAGAGAAAAAAAAAGGGAAGGACGCAGTTCGCGATTCCGATTCGTCACAGTGTGGCACCCTCGCGAGTGCGAGCGCCTCACGGTGCTAGCTTGCGATCGCGAACACGCGCCTGGCGTGCACCCCTCGCGAGACGCTGCTGTTTTGGATTTCTAATATTTTCCTCGCCTAATCTGACCCTTTTCCAATCTTTTGCTTATATCTTTTCCGTCCGACATCCGATTAACTTGATTTTTAAAGCGTTGCATTCCTAAGACATCCCTCTATCTCTCCATGAAAAATTGTGAATTTTTGAGATTTAATTAAAAGAGATTGATTTAATCAAAGTGAGTTGGATAATAATTTTTTAAACATGGTTCAGTATTTTGGAAAATTCTTGGTCTGTAAAGATCCAATTGAGTTGATTCTTATTGTAAAATAAACTAGAGACATGGGGATACAAGGTATCTAAAGGAATTGAATTTCAATTTAGTCCCTAAGATTTTTTAATTTTTGAATTGAAGTTGGGTTTAGTGTTCAGTCTTGGATTAGTAAGATCTAAAAGTGTTTAGGCCATAACTTTTGCTCTAGTCATCCAAATGAGGTGATTCTTGATTTAGATTACACTAGAGATATAGCGATACAAATATTCTGAAAGACTCGAGTTTCAATTTAGTCTCTAAGACTATCAATTTTTAGACAGAAGTCAATCACAGGAAAATGTTTTAGCATAAGAATAGTCCGAAATGTTTGGAGTATAATTTTTGGAGTAGTGAACCAAATTAAATGATTTTGGTGTCATTATGAAATTGAGACAAGGAGGAACATTTCTCTAAAAGGAAGTTTTAGCAAATTCCTTCAAATTTGATGATTAGAAAAATGTCCTAAGTTAATCACGATTTAATGATATTTTGAGACTTTGATTTATTTTATGATTTTTTAGGAATTAATTAGCATGTTAATGTGTGTAATTAACATGTTAATTTGAGTAAGGTCATATAGCATTGGTTGATTTGATTAAATTGAATTAAAGTGTTAGAAATGCATAAAGGGCAAAATTAGAAGTACACTTAAAGTTTTAAGTTATAAGGCTTATATGTAAGGGCAAATTGGTCATTTTGCACTCATTAATGGCACACTTGTAATTAAGACTTGTGAGTCTTCGTATAAAGAGAAGTGAAGCACGAAATTGAAAGGGAGAAAAGAAACAAAAGAATAAGGAAAGAGAGAAGAGGGTATTCGGATGAAGAAAAGGAGAAAGAGGGAAGTAGCTAGGTCACGATTTTTTTTGGGTTTTAGGAGTGATTTTAAGTTGATTGAAGAAGGAAAAAGATGGAAGAAGATGAGAGCTCCCATATGAGCTAAGAAATTCTGAATTTGGTGAAAGTTTAAGGTACGAGAAAATTTTGATTTGTTAAATTTTGAAAAGATTTTGGTTTAGATAGCTTGAGAATTGTATGGGATTAAGTTTAATTAGATCAATTTTGGTGATTGCATGGTATGAATTGTTCAATGTTGGATTTCTATGAATTAGGGAATTTTGCTTTAGAGGAAGGGAAATTAAGTGAGGCAATTGAAGAGGCTTTGAACAAGTATTCAAGCATGGATATGAGGTGGGTACCATGTTTATAATTCGAATTATAAGCCATCTATATGTTTTCGAAAAATCAAGAAGATGAAATGTTTTTTTAAAAAAATAATAATTAAAAAATCAAGAAAATAAAGTGTTTTCAAATTCATGGTTTTTGAATGATTTAAGACATTACAATAATTGTTGAATTCATTGTGTTTGAATGTTTTGATAATTGTTATAAGTGTTGCATTCTTTGGTTTTGAATGATTGAAGAATTGTTATGTGATTTTGATTTGTTAAGTGAATTTGAAATTGCAGAAATTAAGCATGTAAATTTGTTTGATTATGACATGATTATGAGAATTGAGTTTTCGAAATGTGCCTTTGGGCAATCAGATTTCAAGTGTGAAATGTCTGTTATGTGGGTTTGGTTAGGTCCCATAAGATGTCAAGTGCACTTGTCAAAAAGGCTTCGCTCGCCTGGCCGCTAGTAACATTGGAACTCTGTTAAGGACTCCCATAAGTTCACGGCTACACTGGACTGCTACGCGGGAAGGTGTAGTACGTTCTGTTTACGACTACACAGGACCGCTAAGCGGGAATGTGTAGTACGTTCTGTTTTCTAGACTGAACCTAACCATTTCTAATGTATTATGTGTTTATGTTGTGTTATAAGTGTGCTGCATACATGATTTAAAACCATTCATGAATGATTTGAAAAGTTGAGAAGTTTGAGAACTAAGCATTTGACAAATTTCTACTGTGAAATTTCTATTAAAATGGAAAAATTTTTGAAAAATGATTTTTGCTTATTTTTCGGTTATAAATATGTTATCCACGAGCTGTAAAGCTCACCCCCTTTCATCCCCATCTCCAGGTATCGAGAAGGAGATCGGATGAAAGCAAGTCAAGACCTCCGTTCGTTTGTATATATGTTGTAGGGTTAAGTTAAATGTTTGTAAGAATAAGATTTTAGACTTTTGTTAAGGATTTTGGAATTATTGTATTCTTGTGGATTTCAGATTTTGAGAATGATATTGTATTGTGGCTTGAAAATGCCACTATTGTTTGGTAATGCATTTCTTTTGGAGTATGTAAATGAATTATAGATTTGTATATGGAATAGAAAAGGGAGTTATGGATTTGTATATAAATTGTAGATGAATGTGATTGAATGTGTTTGGATTCCGGACAGGAGGTCCGATGATTTTGATTATTGATCCAAATTATTAAAGTTCTATAGGTATGAATGTGTTTGATTATGTTTGGATTCCGAACATGTGGTCCGATGATTGTGTTGATGGATTTGAAATATTGAAGTGCTCTTTGTTTATGACTTGATTGGTATGTAACAATGTGTGAGATGTTTATGAAAAAAAATATTGAAGTGCTCTTTGTTTATGCGATATGTATGAATAAGAAGAATCTTATGAATTGAGATTTGAATGTGGATGAATTCCAATTGGAATTTTGTATTTGCTTTGAATGATGAAAAAAAAATTTATACTGTTTTGGATTGGTTTAGATCAAGATCGTCTTATAGTTTTCCAACGCGACGTTTTTCTAAGGTATGCATTTTCGGATGTCGGAATTTGACCTTCAGTTTTTGTCCTTAAGCGAATTGTTTTCTTTGATTCCGAGCCTTCGTTTTCTTTGTCTCCTTAAGTTTTCGTTTCTGCACGCTTTTTGATCTGATTTATTTTTCGTTTTGTCATTTAGCCCACTTTCGCTTTATGATCTGTTCTTTCGTTTCCGCTACTTTATTTTTCAATTTATGTTTCCGAGGTTGGGTTTCGAAAATGGGTCCCAACAATACTACCTTTTTTTTTAATTCCCTTACACATTCTTAAATCAGATCAACTCTTATATACACGCTTCCTTTTCCTACATTCTTGAGGGTTTTGTTCATGCTAAACTCCACTTGCTCATCACCAATCCTCAAGACGAGCTTCCTATTATGAACATCGATAAGAGCCCTTACAGTATTCATGAAAGGTCTACCCAGTAGTAAACGACAATTACAATCTTCTGCTATGTCCATAATCACAAAATTAACTAGGATGATGAACTTATCAAACTTTACAAGCATGTCTTCCACCACTCTGAAGGGTTTCTTGATCGAATGGTTTGTAAGTTGTATTAACATGAAAGTTGGCTTCATATCACCCAATCCCAACTTCTTGAAAATTGATAAATGCATGAGGTTTATACTTGCTCCCAGATCACATAAGCATTTAGAAGATTCTAAATTGCGAACAATGCACGGAATCGTAAAGCTTCCTGGGTTTTTTTTAAGCTTTGACGACAATTGGCTTGTGATCACCAAACTACAACTCTTGGTGAGAGACATTATCTGATCATCCTCCCAAGCACGCTTGTTAGTGAGGATATCCTTTAAGAACTTAGCGTACTTGGGCATATTATATAATGCCTCCACCAAGGAAATGTTGATCTACAATTTCTTCAAGTTGTTCAAAAATTTTGAAACTTGGTCATCGACCTAATTTTGCTACAGTCTTTATGGGTATGGTACTTTTGACATGTAAGAAGTAGGTGGTACATATGGTTTTTCTTTTTCTTGGTCTTGTTCCTCCTTCTCCTTCTCTTTAGCAATCACAGATTGATTACTTAATTGACCTTGTGTGGTTTTCGTGCCAGATGACTCTCTCAACTCCTTCCTGCTTCTCATTTGTATTACTTTCAACTGCTCCTTCTAACTAGGTTTTGAGGAGCTAGGAAGGTTGCTTGGAGGTCTACTTGTTAATGTTGTGGCTAGCTGGCCCATTTGCACCTCCAAATTGTGAATGGACGATGACCAATTTTTGAACATTGACTCATTCCATGCTTGAGCCTTCTTTTGTTTGTCCTCCATCCTCTTCATATTTTCCCCTTGGTCATTAAATTTAGTGGTCACCACCTTAATCAACTTATCCAATTTAGAATCCAAAGCCTTATTAGAGTCCTGTTAGAATCCAGGTGGGCCTAGCTACCTCACATTGTTTCCAGTAAAATTAATCCAAGAGAAGTTCGAGTGGTTTTTCCACCCCTGTTATATATGTTGAAGTATGGATTGGTTGTTCTGTTCTATATACACATGCAATTTGCCTGCTCCATTCCTTAATTGTTTAACAGGTATTAATATGTTGTCATATGGCCATGTTGGTTACAGAGTTTGCAGACCTATTGCGCTGCACTTATAGAACTCGATGGAGCATTGAAGTTGTGTAATTTCCTTGTCAATGCTGCAATCTGTGCTTGTATGATAGATGGTGACTCAGTTGATGCAACCCCATTTTGCTCCTTCACTTAATATGACCTACTTCTTTCAATTGACCATAGACAGCTGTTATTTTCCATATCTTCAAGAAGATCATACACGACATCAATAGTTTTTCTCATCAACGAACCATCCAATGTGGCATCTATTGTGCTCCTTATTGTTGCCGTAACTCCATTGTAAAAAGTTTGCAATAAAACTCTCTTTAAATCTCTCCTAAGTTTTATAGAGAGATTCCCCATCATACTACTGGAAGGTTGTGATCTCCTTGATAATTCTTGTGGTCTTGGTCAATGGGAAGTATTTAGAAAGGAAAGTTTGGACCAACTGATCCTATGTTCTCATAATTTTGGGGGTCAAGTAATTCAACCATGCCTTCGCTCTATCTTTTAAAATGGAAGGAAACGATCTCATCTTGATTGCATCCTTAGATAATCTGTTGTATCTAAATGTACTATAGATTTCTAAGAAATTCCTCAGGTGTGCATAGGGGTCTTCATTGGGTAGACCATGGAATTGCATATTCTGCTGAAGCAAGGTTGTCTTAATTTCAAAATTATTAGCATTAATGGGGTGACCTCAAAATTCCTTGTGATTGGGATTAAATCTTGGCTACATGAAATCCATTAATGTCCTATGATCTCCTCATTCTTGTTCCCCTTGATCAACCATTATCCTTTTAATTTCATCTTACCTATGTGCTTTCGTTAATTCATGTTCAAGTTTGGAGATATCTACACTTTCTCCTCTAAAAAATTCCCTTAAGTTTCTCGTGTTCATACACTCACCACACACGAGAAAAAAGTTCCTACTAAACTAAACTAACTTTGTGAACAAAACTAGCTAAGTTAAACTATTGAAATGAACTAAACTAAGAAAATTAAAAAAAATCTTAAATCAAAACCACTTAAACTACCTTTGATGCTAACTCCAAAGTCTCCGACAATGGCACCAAAAACTTGATAGACATTTAACTATCCTACTTTTTTTTCCAGGAACTACAAGTGTACAAATCATCTTGTATTATACTTGGTATCGAATCCTACAGGAATTGTATAGTCACCTTAATAGTTTAAATTAAAATTTGTTTGAGCAATTAATTAATGAACAATTAAAACAATTAAAGTACCAACTGGGAGAAAACAATCACAAAATTAAGGTTGCCGCAAATAAGAGGAATCGATGTTGAAATTGGAAAAATTGAATTACTAAAGTTAATTACCCTTATTGCCTTATGCAATCTTTCAATTTTTGTCAATATGATCATGTTTAGTCCTAAGTATTTTCTAATGTCTCAGCCCTTTATCTCTCAATCCTTGGATAAATAATCCTAAAATAACGATTAAAATCTAGTATGTGATCTCTCAACCTCTATTCCTAAACTAATCGTTAATTAGATTTGATTACCACTTTAGACAGCTACATCGCATCCCATATCTCTATGTAAATGATGAAGTAACTTGATAAATGGAATGTCCTACATGATTCCCACTCTCATGGTACACTCACAACATATTTCTCAGCTCCATATCTCTATGCAGACTAAGCATGAGCATCCAAATACCATAAACACACATAAATGATCATAACATTGCACAAAAGTGAAGTCTTACATAGGTTGAGTAAGAATAATCCTAAAATAGCCTAGCAATCCATCAAACACAACTCAATCATCATCAATATAGGTTCCAAACTTTTTCCCATACAATAAACACAAATATGAGAAAAAGAAGCTTATTGCATGAGGAACCAAGCTGGAAATCTAGACAGCTTTGGTGTAGCCTTGGTCCTTAGTGTTCTCCTCCAATGTGTAGCTTCAAATGCCACCTTTTTGCACCTCCTTTGTTCAACTATGTTCTTCCATGACATTCCCTTATTTTAAGCCTGCTTTTCTTGTTTTTATGCAACCCTAAATCACTCATCACGTGGGTGGTACACCAGACCTCAATAGTTGTCCTTTTTGCTCCCCACTCTCACATTTTTGGTTGCTTTTTCTCCTTATGTGGACCCACTCATGTGTTTCCTCTTATCCTGTCCTATCCTCATGATTTTATACAATTAACGATTCTTAAAACATGACTGGCACAAGACTTTTGTGCCAACCAAGTTCTCAAGTCACAATCGTGACTAGCAAGGTCACAGCTGTGACCACTAATGTTTAGTAATTTCTTGTTATAATGTCCAGCTTTTATTCCATGCTTCCTTTACTCAATTGCACTATTTAACTTGCAAATAAACCATGAAAATAAGCACTTAATCAGGCCTTAACACATGCCAATTAATACACAAAATAACAACACACATAATGATACTTATGGATGCACACATTGGATGCAATGGCAAGGTTAACACATCAACTTACATAAAATGTACATATAGAAACATACTAGAACATAATTAAACACTAACATGGCCACATGTGATGTAAAAATACCTAAAAAAAGCATAACATATACACAATCATGAAACATTAAGATGAAAAACCTAATTCACATGCACTTTCCATACAGTAGTCACACATAAAATATATGTAAATCCATAATTATCAGTAGGGCTCCATTTTGACTGAAATCAAAGAGTATAATGATGTTAGCGATCTGTTGGAAATGTGATTGAATGTTTATGGGAAAAAATCTATGGATTTTTTATTGGATTAGAGTAATTTGCAATTGTAGAAACTACGGGGATTAGTCGATGGATCATAAAAGGTCAGGGACATAATTGTTAGATGACTTGTGTTCTCATAATCATCATCATCTTCTTCTACTAGTACTACTACTTATTTTCTTTTATGATGGTTTTTAAGGTAGTCTCAATGGTTTTTGTTAGAAATAATTCGGACTATAATTGAAAAATTAATAAAAGTTTGACATTTTTTAATTAACCCAATATGAAATAAGATACGACTGTTTTAATCTATCTTCTAAAATAATTTTGGATCCTCATGTGAGTGGTTTATTTAACTTTTATAATTATTAGTTTGTAACTACAAGTTCAATGATTCTGAATCTTTGAGAGCAAGTCACCATGCTTTGTTGAGTGGTGCTAGAAAGATAAGTTTTAAGTAAAATACCTCTTTATATATATATAAATAACATCATATTATCTTAAAAGAACTGTGGAAACAAGTTGAGGAATAGTAATACAAGCATCTAACTTCTAGGCAAGTAATGAAGTGGTGGAGTTTTTTGCTTTAAATAGAAAAAGTCTAATAACAGAAAGCATCAATAGTGCTTTAATAGGAGTGATATGGGTCTTTGAATTAGAACTTTGCAAGGTTAAATATTCTTGGATAACTAATAGTCAAATAATACTATAAGGAAAGGGTGAAAAAGAACCTCACAAAAAATGAGATAGAATATAGAATCTTAGACAAAAATAATAAAACATAAAATCATTGACTCCTTAACAACGAGAGGAAGTCGAATGATCAAAAAGTTGGAAGTAACCCTTTTGACATGGTTACGTTTTACATGGAACTAGATCCTTTTTTACAGTTATTCTAGTCATTGTTGAGGGCAACCATAAGATCAAATAAGCAAATTGATTTGAGAAAAAGGATAAATTAGATTAAAAATAAAATGAAAATAAGTAAATCATTAACAATTGTGATTTCTGAATAAACTTGTTAATTTCAATTAAATTTAGTTTTTGTCGTGTATATAAAAGTTAAATAATAATAAAACAATCAAAAATAAAATTTATGCAATTTGGCTAATATGTGACCTATTTCTACGAAGAAGAAGTTAGATTTATTTTATTATTGCAAGAAAGATGAAGAATAGTATACTAAAAGCTTGTTTATTGAGTTAAAGAATAGTTGGTATGTTGGAAATATATGGACTAATAGAATCACAACATTAATTCCTTATTCACAACCATTAATCGAATTACCTAATATATGTTTAACCATAATAGGATGGTTAATAATTTACTAATTACAGTTGAGGCATATAGTAGTACCTTAATAACTATATATTGACCCATCTTTGAAATGACACAATTAGCCTCATTCTACCCTTTAGGGTAAAACATTTATAAATATAACATATGGTCAGTTTTGTGTTAGTTGTTGTGGGTGTGTCGTGAAAATTCAAGAAGGGTCTTCTACCATAAGCTTTCTCTTTTGCACAAGTTTGTTGAATATTGATAGGTTGTGGTGTCTTGAATGGAGATAATGCATCAAGATTCTATGCCTAACATTAGAGGCATGTTCATTTATTATGTAGTTAATGCTTTAAATAGAATGTGGATCTTGGTATTGTAGTTATTGATGACTGCATTTATGAATAACAATTGGTATCAGAGCTCCATGGTCATTTGATTTTAGGGCTTGTATTTGGGTATAAACCATTGTTTTCAAATCAATTTTTGGTTGATTTACTAATGAACTGCATGACAACGTTGTTCATCAATCCTGTCCAATATATCAAACCCCGGAGGGACGTAGTCTTGCAGATGCATTGAAGGTGTAGAAACTGTTTGTTGTTGTTATTACCTTTTAAGCTGTTTTAGGCAAATGAATCATGATTTTGGGGTTTTCCTTAATGGCCAAAATGGGTTAGAAACTTTCAAGTTTTGGAGTTCTTTTGGCTGAAATGGGTATTAAAATCCATAGAGCATGAAAAATGGAAGAAAACCCCTCAAATCTTGTCAAAAATGGGCAACCAGATAGAAAGTTTAAGGTGGGTCGGACCTGTACACCTGTGGGTCAACCTGAGAACTCGACTTAAATAATTCAAGGATGACCCATACGACGTCATCTCAAACCCTGTTAATAATATATATTTTAAATAATATTTAAATTTTTTCTATAGAGTAGGGCATGGGGGCACATGAAAGGTGATTTTTATACCATTTTTCATCATTTTGCTCCATTTTTTATTATATCTTTTCATATGTTTATGCACAAGATTAATCAGTGTTTTTTATTTGATAATTCTAATTGTTTTTAATCTTATTGTGGCATAAATATGATTATTTGTTGACAATAGTGAATGCTTATTTTTACCTGTTGTAAAATTGAGCATGTGAAACTATTTATGATGAGGAACTTTTAAATATTAATATATGTTTAAAATTTTGTGTTTTTCCTCTAAAATAACATTAAGATCCATACAGATAATTAATTATCTTGTCAATAATTACTACTTAGTAGGATGCTTAATATGGTGAAGAAATTTTATTCAAATATTATAAACTACACAATTTTTGTATCATTTCGATAGTATATTGATGATTTGCATGTAATATTTAATTAATTATTCTTACCTGTGATTGAGTTCTATATTTGTTTAAAGAACTCTAGTATGAATGATATAATTAATTTTGAGAAAAAGCTCACAAATTGCATGATTTTATTTTAACATGCATATTATGGTTATTGCTCTTGGTTCTCATTCAGCTTTAAGCAATCCGAGAGTTTATGCCATCTTGACATTGAATGGAAAGAACCACAAGTAGTGGGTTAAATCTCTCATGATGAATTTGAATATCATGCGAATGGATTTGTCCTTGAGAATTGATTCACCACCTAACCTAATGATGATGCTATTGAGAAGGATAAGAAATCCTATGATGAGTGGGAATACTTTAATTAATGTTGCTTGATGATTATGAGGTATCACATGGATGAATCCATTCATGATAGTATTCCCGAGGCTGATAGGGCAAAGGATTTTCTTACTTCCATTAAGAAGGCGTACAAGAAGTTCTCAAAGAATGAGAAGAATGAGTACTTAAGCACGCTTCATCACACCATTTACGATGGTGCAAGTGACATTAGGGCTCATATTGACATGCTCAAGGGCTATTAACATAAGCTTAAGGCTATGGATGTGGACCTTGGTGAGGATTACATGGTATGGTTTGCAATGGAGACTCTTCCTTCCAAATTTGATTTGATTCGATCAATCTATAATGTTCAGAAAGAGCAATGGATTGTTAAGAAGATGACTACTATTCTTGCCAAGGAAAAGGATGACATGAAAAAGGGAAGGGCAAGAAGCATCTTCATGATGATAAACCACAATAATTCTCAAAAGAGAAAGTTCACTTCTAATAGCTCAAGTGACCAAAAGACTTTCAAGAAGAAAGTAGTTAGTCCTAAAGGAAGTGGACAGGCTGACTCATCTTCTATAAGTTAGAAGAATAAATTTTTCAAAGGGAAGTGCAACTTTTGTCAGAATTTTGGGCACAAGAAAGCTGATTGTCAAAAGCTTAAAGCTCACATAGAGAAGAAAGGTAATTGTCTTGTGATGGTTTGTTTAGAGTCTAAAGCTAATTGTCTTGTGATAGTATGTTTAGAGTCCAATATTATTCAAGGGACCTCAAATAGTTAGTGGTTAAATATTGGAGCAACAATTCACGTTATGAATTCCTTGTAGAAACTAACAAGTCGAAGAAGGCCGACTAGTTCTGAGCAACGTATGTATATAGGAGTCGATACTAAAGTCTAAGTTGAATTTTTTGGGACTGTTAGACTCAGTTGAATACAGGACATTTTTTGGAGTTACCTGATGTCACTTATTTACTCTCTATTAGTTGGGATTTGACTTATGTATCTATTTTGGATAGACTAGGTTATAGTCTTCTTTTTGGAATTAGAAAACTGACTTTGTATCGTGACTCTCTTTTGGTGGGAAATATAATTTTATGTGAAGTTTATACAAACTTAAGTTGAATGATGTTGTTACTGTTGCTTCTTACTTTTATCTTAATATTGTTGTTGGTTCCAAACATATGAGGTTGGATTTGAGATCTTCTATGTTATGACACAAACATTTAGGCCATATTTCTAGAGAAAAAATGGAGAGGTTGGTAAAAGATGGTGTACTTTAGGATCTTAATTTATCAGATTTCACTGCCTGTGTTGATTGTATTAAGGAAAGTTAACCCAAGGTTAGAAAAAACAAAATAGACAGGTGCTCAGAATTGTTGGAATTAATTAATATTGATATATGTGGACCAGTTATTCCACCTTATATGAGTGGTTATAAATATTTCATCACTTTTATTGATGATTTTTTTCAGTACAATCATGTGGAGCTCATTCGAAAAAAATCTGAATCTTTAGATGTGTTTAAGATTTTCGAGACAAATGTTGAGCTTCAAAAGGGGAAGAAAATCAAGGTAGTTAATTCTGAAAGAGGTGGAGAGTATTATGGGTGCTATGATGAGAGTAGAAGGAATCCAAGGCCTTTTTCTAGATACTTGTAAGAATGTGGTATTGAAGCAAAATATACAATGCCAGGAATACCTTAACAAAATGGAATTGTTGAAAGAAAAAACCTTACACTTTTTGATATGTTATGGTATATGTGATTCATTCTAGTTTGCTAGAAATTTTGTAGGGTGAGGCATTGAAAACAACCGCTTATATCTTAAATCAAGTTCCTAGCAAGTCAGTCCTAAAGACTCCATATGAATTATGGCCAAGTAAGAAAGCAAGTTTGCACCATTTCATTTTTGGGGATACAAAGCAAAAGTCCTTTAATCCACAATCTAAAAAGCTTGATCCAAAAAATATTCATGGCTACTTTGTAGGCTACACCATTGGATCAAGGGGTTATAAATTCTATTGCCTATCTCACACAACCATAATTATAGAATCAAATAGAGTTGTCTATTTTGAAGATAAATTTAGTTCAATTCAGGGGTCAAGAGAAATGGTATTCAGGGAAGAACGTATTCTAATCCTTGTACCGTCACTTCAGCTCATACTGATGACCCTATGATTGAACATATTCCAATAGAATCTCATGATGAACCTCATAATCAAGCATATGATGAAGTCATTGATACTAAGGATTATGAAGTTATTGTCAAGAGATAACAATGAACATGTAGATTTGTCATTCCTGATGACTATATTGTCTATTTATAGGAACATGAGTTTGATATGGGAGATAATACTAAATTAGTCAGTTATCAAGAAGCATAAATATTCCTCAATCTACATTGTGGATGAATGGAATGGAAGATGATTTGAGTTATATGTCACAAAATGGAGTCTGGGAGTTAGTCGAACTACCTAAAGGTTGCAAACCTATTAGGTGCAAGTGGGTTTACAAAATCAAACATAACTCAAGTGGACAAGTAGAAAGGTATAAGGCTAGACTTGTGGCTAAAGGTTATAGTTATAGAGAAGGGATTGTGTAGCGCCCCCTCACCGTAGGGTACACATCGGGAAACCCGAAGGTCGCTCCGACACGTATCCCACGATAAAGGTGTACTACCAGAACATTTCCCACTAATATCCACATGGCATCACAATAAATTAAAACCATAACATAACACAATATCAGAAACCACTAAATTTTAAAATCATAATATCAATCTGATACAGT
>JANJEY010000009.1:30200880-30218574 GCA_024703695.1 Erythroxylum cataractarum
CATCAGGCAATTTGCCCATACACACAATAACCATAAACATATTACCCACCTAGTATCGCTTGAGTATCAGACTCACTACTGTCCTTCCTCTTGCGATTGGGTCAAATCAGCTTGGTTCCCTATAATCAACCAAGTTTCCATACAATTAATATCCATAGAAAATATTCAATAAAGCTCGAAAAGGAAAAAGTAAAGCGTTAAATGTCTCCATCTGACTCCCATCTACATTCCCGACCCCTTCGAAGAAATTTTCGAACTTCCCTTCTTCATACAACTCGTAGTCCTTTATTTCTAGATCACAACGAATCCAAAATCATCTCAATCGGACATCCACACCAAAAGATATCCCCAAAAATGTAAAAATTGCACTTTCGAAAACAGGGGGGCTCGCCGCGACGAAGGGACGCTCGCCGCGGCGAACGCGCGGCGTGCTCATCACTCGCACGCCGCGGCGTGCACATCTCTTCGTGCACGCGACGTGTCACCCATTTTCCGCACACCGCGGCGTGCTCTTGCGCACGTCGCGACGTGCGGGTCGGAGCTGCGACTCCGAACCCCTATTTTCTGCATTTTTCGACTTCAATCTCTTCCCAATCTCAAATGCAACACAACCAAACTATAGATCAAGTCCCAAACTATATTTCTAACCCATTAGCAACTCAAAATCAGTCATAAACACATCAACCCAAGGATCTACCCATCTTTTCACCCAAAAACCATAAATCGTCGATTCTATCACAGATTCAAGCCATCTTAAGGTTTAATCCAACTAAAACAAGCTTAAACAAAACGAGACTTACCCAGAAATATTCGAAACTGTCGGAAATCTCAAAGGTTGCACAACCTCTCTTCTCTTCTCTTCTTCTCACCGTCGGCGCCCACTGTTTCTCTTCTTTTCTTCTTCTCTTCTATTTCTTTCTTTCTTTTCCTCTTCTTCTTTTCTTTTCTCTTAACCTAAGGCATGGGACAAAGACCAACTTACCCCTCTTTACAATCCTTAAATCCATTCCAACTTAAGTGAACTTCCCAAAATGCCCTCACATAATTTAATCCTCTAAATCTCATTTAAACCACATTAAACTTTAATATACCTCAATTATCCACTAATATTCCAAAATAAATCAAACTAAGTCTTAATCACATAATTATCACAATTCACACTTAATATCATCATAAAAAAAAATTCAGGGTCTAACATTTCTCCCCCTCTTAAAAGAAAATTTGTCCTCGAAATTTACCTGAATCGTCAAAGAGATGCGAATACTTCTCCCGCATGGCTTCCAATGGCTCCCATGTAGCCTCCTCTACTGAATGGTTCCTCCACAGGACTTTGACTAGCTGAATTGTCTTGTTCCTGAGGACTTTTTCCTTCCTTGGTATCCAAAATCTCCACTGGAAGCTCTTCATAACTCATATCATCCCACAACTGAACTTCACTAGTCTAAATGATGTAAGAAGGATCCGATCTATACCTCCTCAACATAGACACATGGAAAACATTGTGAATCTGTGACAATTCCGCAGGTAATGCCAATCTGTAGGCGAGTGGCCCAATCCTTTCAAGGATCTCATAAGGACCTACATACCTCGGACTCAACTTACCCTTTTTGTCGAACCTCATCACTCCTTTCCAAGGATACGTCTTAAGGAACACTTTCTCACCGACTTCATACTCCATCTCCTTTCGGCGCTCATCAACATAACTCTCCATCCTATCCTGAGCTGCCTTAAGTCGCTACTTAACTAGATTGACTTTCTCAACTGTCGTCTGAATCAGTTCTGGTCCTTCCAATTTCTGCTCTCCTTTTTCATCCCAACAGATCAGAGCCCTACACCTCTGCCCATACAAAGCCTCATTTGGAGCCATCTGAATGCTCGAATGGTACGAATTGTTATAAGCGAATTCGACCAACGGCAAATGCTCATCCTAAGCTCCCTTGAAATTCATCACACAAGCCCGAAGCATCCCCTCAAGAGTCCGAATGGTCCTCTCAGATTGACCATCCATCTGAGGGTGAAACGTCGTACTAAAATTCAACTTCGTACCCAAAGCTTCCTACAAACTGCCCCAAAACATCGAAGTAAACCGAAGATCCCTATCAGACACAATCGAATCAGGGATTCCATGCAATCTCACTATCTCATCGATATACTTCTTTGCTAACACATGCAAAGAATCAGTCTGCTTAATAGCCAAAAAGTGAGCTGACTTCGTCAACCGATCCACAATAACCCAAATAGCATCATGCTTCCTACTGGTCCTAGGCAGACCCATCAGAAAATCTATAGTCACCCTTTGCCACTTCCACTCCGGAATAGGCAATGGTCTCAACTTTCCTGAAGATGTCTGGTGTTCATCCTTGATTTGTTGACACACTAAACACTTACTGACAAACTTTGCTACATCCCTCTTCATGCCTTTCCACCAAAAATGCTCTCTCAAATCTCTGTACATCCTGGTGCTACCCGAATGCATGGCATAAGGCGCATTGTGTGCCTTATCCATAATCTCATATTTTACCTCCTGCACATATGGGATACACAACCTGTTCCCCACTATCATAAGCCCATCATTCCTCACTATCACTTTAGAAATCTTACCATTTTGAATTTCATCCCTGAGTCTACTCAACTCTGCATCTTGAATCTGCAACTCTCTAACTTTCTCCTTGAGTATCGGTCTAACTCGAAAATTATCTAGAAGGCAATCTGATTCCTCTTGATTCAAGCTTATCTTAAGCTTGGCCATCTCTTCCAATAAAGAAAGATAAATCGTCCGAACATGCGCAATCAAAGATTTCCTACTCAAAGCATCTGCCACTACATTGGCCTTGCCCGGATAATACTCAATCAGCAAATCATAATCCTTAAGCAACTCTATCCACCGTCGCTATCTCAAATTCAACTCCTTCTGGCTCAACAAATACTTAAGACTCTTATGATCAGTAAAGATCCTTGTCTGAACTCCATACAAATAATGCCTCCAAATTTTCAAAGCAAAGATCACCGTTGCCAACTCCAAATCATGCGTCAGATAATTCAACTCATAAGGCTTCAACTGCCTCAAAGCATAAGCAATCACTCGATCTCCCTGCATTAAAACACAACCAAGACCCTTCCTCAAAGCATCACTATACACAGTATAGGCCTCATCTCCAGAAGGCAAAATCAGAATCGGAGCACTTGTCAATCTGTGCTTGAGCTCCTCAAAGCTCTTCTGGCACTCATCGGTCCAGATAAACTTCTGATTCTTCCTCCATAGCTTGTTCATCGGAGCAGCTATCATGAAGAATCCTTCTACAAACCTCCTGTAGTAACCTACCAAACTCAGAAAACTCCTCACCTCCGTCACTGTCTTGGGTGCATGTCAATTCACCACTGCTTCAACTTTCCTCGGGTCAACATGTACACCATCCTGTGAAATCACATGTCCAAGGAATGTCACCTCATGAAGCCAAAACTCACACTTGCTGAACTTAGCATAAAGCTCTCTCTCCCTGAGAGTGTGCAATACAATCCTGAGATGCTCCTCATGTTCTTCTTCACTCTTAGAAAATACTAGAATGTCATCTATAAACACTATGAAAAACTGATCCAGATACTCCTTGAAGACCCGTTTCATAAGATCCATAAAAGTAGCTGGAGCATTGGTCAAACCAAATGGCATAACTAAAAACTCATAATGTCCATACCGAGTCTTGAAGGCTGTCTTGCTTACGTCAGACTCCTTGATTCTGAGATGATGATAGCCTGACCTGAGATCAATATTGAAGAAGACCCTTGCTGGTCAAACAGATTATCTATTCGAGGCAGAGGATACTTGTTCTTAATTGTCACCTTGTTGAGTCTCCGATAGTCAATACACATCCGCCATGTTCCATCCTTCTTCTTGACAAACAGAACCGGTGCTCCCCAAGGTGACGAACTTGGTCTAACATACCTCTTCTCTAACAGTTCCTCCAACTGTTCCTTAAGATCCCTCAACTCAGCTGGAGCCATCCTATATGGCGGTATGGAAATAGGTGCGGTTCTATGAATCAAGTCGATGGCAAACTAAATTTCTCTCACCGGCGGCAAACCTGGTAATTCATCTGAAAATACATCCGAAAACTCCCTCACGATCGGAAAATCCTCTAGCTTTCCTTCAATCACATCGGCATCTACAACATGTGCCAAGAAGGCTTCACACCCCTGGCCCATCATTCTATCAGCTAGTAAAGCCGAAATAAATCTTGGCGATGGTGTTCTCCTGTCTCCCCTGAAAATTACCTTTTCACCATTGCCCAGATCAAATTCTACCTCTTTCCGACCACAATCCAGCTTGGCCAAATATTTCTCCATAGTATCCATCCCCATAATAACATCTAACCCTCTTAGGTCTAGAGGTAGTAAGTCCACTACCAATCTAGCACCATCAATGAAGAGTTCACAATCCTCAAACACTTGACTGATCATCACATTCCTCCCTAGAGAAGTACTAACAAGTAAAGGCTTATCTAAAGGCACTGAATTCACACCATGCAATGCTATGCTTGCAGAAACAAAAGAATGCGTAAAACCAGAATCAATTAAAACAAATACTGCTGAATCAAGTAACTGAGCCATACCCGTGACAACCTCAAGTGCAGCTGCAGCTTCCTCCCTAGTCATGGCAAAAACCCTTGCCTGTGCCTGACCTCTTGGACTTCCTGGAGGAATAGCCTTCCTTGCAGTCCTAGAGCTGCCTACCTTAGTAACTGGCCTGGTTCCCACTGTTTTTGCTCGCCTTGATGCTTGAAACTGCGACCCCTCTTGTCTCGGTACCTATGGACAATCCCTGATCATTTGCCCCTTCTCACCGTATCGAAAACAGACTCCAATCAACTTGAGACACTCTCCCTGGTGATGTCTCCCACAATGGTCACATAGGGGGTTGGTGTACTTGCTCCTTCCAGTGCCTCCTACATTAGAGGCTTGCCCTGACACTACCTTTACCTGCTTGTTCCTGGTAGAGCCACTGCTACCCACTTCACTCTGGGTGCGAAAGCTTCTCGTGCTCCTCTCAGGCATTGGAGCACTAGTTCCCTTCTTAGAAAACTTCTCCCTACTCTTCCTCTTCCTGCTTACTTCATTTCTTATGTTCTCCAGTTTTTCAGCCTGGAGTACAACATCCACCAATTACTGGTAGTCGCAGAAATTATGGATCAAGACTTTCTCCCTGATCCCCAAGTGAAGACCTCCTTCAAATTTACGACATTTATCTTCCTCTGTCGCCACAATGTTGGCTGCATAACGAGAAAGCTGTGTGAACTTCAGCTCATACTCGCTCACTCTCATGTCCCTATGAGTGAGGTTCAGAAACTCCCTGGCCTTCTCTTGCACATAAACTTTGGAAAGATACTTCTTTCTGAACACTTCCACAAAGTCTCTCCATGTCAGCACCGAAGGAACAACCTGACCGTGAGGCACTGATTCCCACCAATGCAGTGCGTCTCCCTGTAACAAACTGACTGCATAGTCTACCTTCTCCTCATCTGTGCATTTCATCTGAACTAGAACCCTCTCGGTCCTCTTCAACCAGGCTTCGGCCTTTTCTGGATTCGTCGTCCTATTGAAATCTACAGCCCCAAACTTACAGAGCTTGTTATACTACCCACTCCTGTCTACTGGAGCTTGCATCGGAATCTGCGACCTTTGATCCATGGCATACGTGAAAGCCTGAGCAAAGGCTTGAAAGAAACTCGGATCCATGGGATTTGTTTGAGGCATAGGAGGAGGCGGTGGAGGCACTTCTTGTTGCAAACTAGGTGCCTCAGAAAATTAGAGTAGAATGTGTCCTAGCATCTTGCAGGACATGGGATTCATCCGTGCTTCCTTCGTGAGAATGAAATCGAGTCATAGCTCCTCGAGTTCTCTTTCGAGGCGGCATTTTCACTCCTTCAGTATAAAACCATTGAAAACCTTTAGTTCAAGCAAAACAATTTTCAAAGTATGCAAAAACAGATCAAATAATGTAAAACAATGCAAGTTATTCATTGAAAACAATGCAATGCAAACCTGGACCTAAACCTAGTCGCTTTGATACCACAACATGTTGGACCCCGTTTCTGGAGCCCAACATCAGAAACATAAGCGTGGTGCTTGGTGCGTGAGGGGAGGCCTTGGAGTTGATACATATAAGTTAAAAGAAGAAAGGAATCCCTCGGAAGCACAAGCGGGCGTCGCCGCGGCGTGTGATGTCTCGCCGCAGTGAAACCTCTTGGGTAGCTACGCCGCGGAGTGCAATTGAACCCTTGCCACGGCGAGCGAAAGAACCCTCTCCGCGGCGAGCGAAGCAACACTCGCCGCTGTGAACCCACACATGCAGCTTCGCCGCGGAGAGCATATGGCCTTGTCGCGGCAAACGGCTCCTTTGGCCCACAGTGAACAAACCTGAAACTTTTTCTTATTTTATTAAATCATCCCAACCCAAAACTTAACAACATATACTCAAGCAAACTTCTATATGATTCAATGCGAAAGATTTGGAACAAAAACATCAATACATCGTTAATAACCAAAAGATGAGTTTTACAAAGCTTTAATATCATTTCAAACCAAAATACAACATTTGAGTTCAAGAGCTAAAAATATAAAATACACTTGAACCAATAAAACTTGAAATGTAACTACAGCCTTGACTTCCAAAAGTATAACTTGAAAATACATAAATATGACAACTCGGAGTGATGCCATAACTCTTGACTTATTCGGTCTCTTGCTCATCACCTGAATGGGGGAGGATAAAGGGGGGTGAGCTATAAAGCTCGTAGGAACATATTTATAATACAGAAATAAGTAAAACTATTTTCAAAGGATAACTCATTGCCGTGATACACTTTTGAGACCATAGAAATTGAACATGTAAAAGTCATAATCGCGAAATGTTTGATTTTTAAACAATTCATGAGTACAATTTAACACATGTATGCATGAAACATGATAACAGATCATAAGCACATAAGCATAGCAGAATGGTTTGGGTTAGTCCGGGTTCATGATGCACTACACATTCCCATCGAAATGGTCCTGTGTAGTCGTAGTTTCTTGAGGGAGTCCTTGTGGGGAGCTCCGTGCCACTAGCGGGCAGGCGGGAGAAGCCTTTACATGGATCAACATGCACGTGACGGCTCTTGAGGGACTACCACAAACCCACATAACATGCATGGTTTAAAATCTTGTAAACTTGTTGCCAAACTGGCACTTGCTTGAAAACTTGCTTTTCATGAACTTTATATCCTTGTATAAATCATTTCGAAGAACATGATTTCATGTGAATGTATTCTTTGAAAAGAGAAACCCTTTTTGAAGCCTTTTTCATCAATCATTAATGAAAATCAATAGAAAACACATAATCATTTCACAATAGCAAATAAGGCAACATTGATGATGCAATTTAAATCATTAAATCTTTCTTGATTTGAGCAAAACAATGAGAGACTTATTTACTCTATTATAAACATGTGCCCATCTTGATTTTCTTGCTTATAAGCTTTCCTAGGAATGTCGTTCCTCTTGTTCCTCTTGCTTCACTTGATTTCCTTAATCAATAACTAAAATTCCAATCAATTTGGTGTAGAAAATCGGAAAGTCATACTTTAACAATTCTAACTATAACCAAAGCTTAAACAAAAATTCTATGCTTAACTTTCATCCAACTTCCATCCAAAATTTCATATCCTTAGAGACTAATTCAAAACTTCATCCCTTCACAAAAATTGGGGCTCTAAGTCTCTAGTTAACAATGAATCAAAAATCACCTTATTTGGACATCTACATCAAAAGTTATGCTCAAATAACCAAAACACATTCATGCAGAAGCTAGAGCTCGATGAATTGCCTGTGCACGCCACGGCGTGCACACTTGCGTGCACTTCTTCTCGCGCTGCGAGCCCATAAAACTCTCTCGAAACTCGATTTTTCGACATTCGTCATCCACAATCCTCCCATATTGCAAAGAAAGACATATCTAAACCTTAGTTCATGACTTAAACTCCAATTCTAAACTCATTACAAACTTAAAATCAATCACAAACACCAGAAGATCATCAACCCAAAGAGATTTTACCATTTTTCCCATAAACTTCTAACAACCGAATCCTACTCATGCTAAGCTATTCTTGGGTTTCATCTAACCCAAACAAGAAGAAATAAGCTTATACTTACCAGAAGAAGCTTCAATTCCTTCGAAATCCTCAAGAATTGAAAAACCCTATTTTCTCTTCTTCTCCCTTAAGCCACCAGCGACACTCTCTTCTTTCTCTCTTCACTTTCACTCTTCCTTTTTCTAATTCTATTACTTAAGCATAAATGGAATCAACAAGGACCATTTTCCCCTCCACGTAATGCCTTAGCCTCTCCAACTTAAGTGATCTTCCCATTTCGCCCATAGACACCTTTTTACTCTTTCTTTTCCACTTACACCTTACCATACTCCAATTAATCTAAATTTTCCATCAATACTTCCAATTCAACCACACTAAATAATAAATCACACAATCAAAATCAATTCTTACTTAATAACATCAATTAATAATTAAAAAAAATTGGGGCCCAACAGACTATTCAAGGCTAACTGAATACCTTTTTTATTATTATTTTTTGAAAAATTTAGGCAATATGACGGTTGTATTTTAAAAATCTCAAAACCTATAAACAATTTTAAACACACTTCTATATTCACATCCAACCACAACAACAGAACTTTAAAATCCACTCTAGGAAATCTCAACAAAAGTATTAAAAGTTCATACATAAAATCATTTATGAAACACCAGATAGTCAAAAGTTAATTTACAAAATCATAAAACATAACTAAATAAACACAGTTTATGAGTCACTAGACAACAAAAGTAAAAACCAAGAAATTACCCGCATGTGGTAATTCCCCGAAAATGTCAAAAGACCCCTTGATCCACTCAAAGATTAAAACTCACTAAATTAACCTTTATGGTTGGAAAGCAGAGGGGGTGAGTATATCAGGTACTAAGTGAGCAGGAAAAGCATATAACACAAATAAAATTTGATCATACCAAGATGATATAGATAACCTATGAAGGGAATATACATGACATAAAAACATATAGGCCTAGCCTATGCCTCATCATATACTAATTAGTAACCACATAGGCCTAGCCTATTAATCACCCATCTAGTGGATGTAGTTTCTAGTTTTAGTATACAAATGCATAAAAACATCAAATGTATAAATCAAATCTCATTAGGAAACAAATATAAGAATAAGACAAAACAATAATGTGTGACACCACTAGTCGGCCAAACTAATGTGCATACCTATCAATTATGGGTGTTGGCTTAACTTTCACCTATGGTGAGTTCAAACTACAATCGACAAGAGCATCATTGTAACATCCCATTCTTGTCGGAAGGTTAAAATGGGAAATGTGAGTGATTAATGAGAGTTAGAAAGGCATTTCCATGGCATGCATATTATTTCGTACACGTACATATGAATAGTGAGGTTGTGGCACATGAAAATAATTGTACATGCATTCATGAATAATCCTGGGTATAATTAGATTGAGTTATGCTTTTTGGGTATTTTGAGAATTTTGAGTTTATTCATATGGAAAATTTTATTAGTTAGTAAGATTATTACAATTGTGAATTTTGGTGAATTTAGGCATAAATTTTGGAAAATTATACAAATAATAAAAGACATCAAATGAAGAATTGGAGATAGTTAAATTGTAAAGATAAGAGTTAAAGGGGTTAGTTTAAAAGAAAACTAAGTTAGAGCTTAGATATGAGGAAAGTGACAAGTGACACTTAGGCTGTGTACTTTTGCTAGATGTAGGTTATTGTTTATGAGAGTTGAAAGGTTAAGTTATATGTTTAAGTTCATTCTCCATGTCATCTCCTTCAAGTTTTCTTCCCACATACAGAGTTTTCTATCTAACCCTTTCTAAGAGATTTTTTCTGTTTTTCCTTCCTATGCCAAACCCACCTTGCTATTTGTGTCTTCTACCATAAGAAAAACCAGAAGCTGGTCATTGTACACAGTGAAAAACATAAATTCCATGGAGTTTAGGGCTTGAAGATTTTGGAGTTTCTAATAGGTAAGTAGTGAATAAATCCTTTAGAGTTGGTGATTTATGAAAGAAAGTTGAGGAGTTACTGTCATCTGTATCGAAAGTGGTATTTAAGTTTATGTTCATAATACTGAGTGGTTAGGAGGAAATAAATTTGGTTATAGTGTTAAATTTGTTTTAAAAAGATTATTAGGGATTAGGTGATGTAAAAGTGATGTTGGAGTTGAAATAGTAATAAGTCGAACTAAAACTTCTGTGAAATTTCTGTACCAATCCAGATAAATTCGTTAATGTGGCCTTCTGGAAAGTTATAAAACTTCTTCTTAGTCATTGTTCATGAACTTCTTCTTAGTTACTGTTCATGAACTTCTTCTGAGTTTTGTTCCTTCTGAATTTTGTTCCTTTTGAGTTTTGTTCCTTCTCTATTTTGTTCCTTCTGAGTTTCGTTCCTTCTCAGCTTTGTTTCTTCTTAGTTTTGTTCTTTCTCAGTTTGGCTCCTTCTCAGTTTTGTTCCTTCTCAGTTTTGTTCCATCTCATTTTTGTTCCTTCTGAGTTTTATTCCTTCTTAGTTTCATTCCTTCTCAGTTTCATTCTTTCTTAGTTTTGTTCCTTCTAAGTTTCGTTCCTTCTGAGTTTCATTCCTTCTTAGTTTTGTTTCCTTTCAGTTTAATTCCTTCTCAGTTTCGTTCCTTCTCAGTTTCGTTCCTTCTTAGTTTTGTTCCTTCTTAGTTTTGTTCCTTCTCAATTTCATTCCTTCTCAGTTTTGTTCCTTTTGAGTTTCATTCCTTCACAGTTTTGTTCCTTTTCAATTTTTTTCCTTCTCAATTTTGCTTCTTATGGGTTACTGTTCATCTTATATCTTCTATTCCATTTTCTACCATTGAAACGATAGAATCCGTCTTCGGGTCTCCATGAAAATTTTAGATCTTGAAGACCTCTTTCGAACCATCTAAAGAACACTTAACTCCCTAATCAGTGCAACCCAAATTCAATTATCGAGGCTACCTAATCTGATTCATTGAGAGCTCTGAATGTGGAGCTGAATTTGGAGCAACATGAGGCACTGACTGCTACTTTGAAGCTGAGACCAATGCTACATGATAGGATCAAAAAAGTTCAAGGGAAAGATCCTAATATAGTAAAACTTATGGAGAAAGTAAAGATGAATTCAGATTTCAAGTTTGAGGTGAGAGATGAGACATTATTTTTAAAACAGAGGTTGTGTGCCTAATGTCGATGAGTTGAGGAAGGAGATTCTTGAGGAAGCTCATATAGTCGCCTATGATATACATCCTAGAACTACCAAGATTCCAATTTTGGTGTCCAGGAATAAAGAAGCAAGTGGCGGAGTATGTATCTAGATGATGACTTGTTAGCAGGTGAAAGCGGAGCACCAGTCTCTGATAGGGAAACTTCATTCATTGCCCATTCCGAAGTGGAAATGGGAACGGATCACTATGGACTTCATCATGAGACTACCTAAGACTTCGAGGCAGAATGATGCTATATGGGTCATAGTGGACAGGTTAACTAAATTGACGTACTTCTTACCTGTGAGAGAGAATAACTCAATTGATCAGTTGGCCCAGAAATATGTGAATGAGGTGGTTAGACTGCATGGGATTCTAGTGTCTATAGTATCGAACAGGGATCTGAGATTTACTTCAACATTTTCGAGGAGCTTGCAGTCTGCTATGGGTACTAAGTTGAATTTCAGTACAACGTTTCATCCTTAGACAGATGGACAAAGAGAGAGGACAATTAAGATTGTTAAGGATATGTTTAGAGCTTGTGTATTGGAGTTTAGAGGAGCTTGGGATCAATATATGGAATTGATAGAGATTGCCTACAATAACCATTACAACAGTAGTATCGAAATGGCACCATATAAGGCACTGTATGGTAGAAAATATCTATCGCCATTATATTGGGATGAAGAGGGCTTGAGAATGGTTGAAGGCCCATAATTAATACAAGATACAATGGATAAAGTGAAGTTGATCTGAGGCCGAATTAAAGCGGTTCAAGATCGAAAAAAATGTTATGTAGATCAACATCGACAGGATATGGAGTATAGTGTCGGAGATAAAGTATTCTTAAGAGTGTCACCTTAGAAGGGAGTTTTAAGATTTGGTAAAAAGGGCAAGTTGATCCCTAGGTACATTGATCCTTATGAGATCATTGAGAGGATTGGACCTTTAGCCTATAAGTTGGCTTTACCGAACAAAATGTCCTAATTGCATATTGTGTTTTATGTTAGTATGCTATGAAGATACTGATCGGGTTCGACACATGTGATACCAACTCAGGAGATTAAGATTGCTAGTAACTTAAGTTATGCTGAGGAGCCGATCAAGATTGTAGGATCACAGATCAAACAGCTGAGAAACAGGGTCATTCCATTAGTAAAAGTCCTTTGGAGGAACCACCCAACTGAAGAAGCAACATGGGAGATAGAGGAGCATATAAGGAGACAATACCCCCACTTGTTCGAGCCAATAGGCAAGAATTTTGAGGATGAAATTTCTTTAAGGAGGGGAGAGTTGTAACATCCCATTCTTGTGAGAAGGTTAAAATGGGAAATGTGAGTGATTAATGAAAGTTAGAAATGCATTTCTATGTTCATGCATATTATGTCATACACATACACATGAATAGTGAGGTTATAGCACATGAAAATAATTGTACATGCATTTATGAATAATCCTGGGTATAATTAGATTGAATTATGATTTTTTGGTGTTTTGAGAATTTTGAGTTTATTTATATGGAAAATTCTATTGGTTAGGCATAAATTTTGGTGAATTTATGCATAAATTTTGAAAAATTATACAAATAGGAAAAGACATCTTCTTCAAGTTTTCTTCCCACACACAGAGTTTTCCATCTAACCCCTTCTAAGAGATTTCTGTGTTTTTCCTTCCTACGCTAAACCCACCTTGCTATTTGTGTCTTCTACCCTAAGAAAAAATAGAAGCTGGTCATTGTACACAGTGAAATACGTAAATTGCATGGAGTTTAGGGCTTGAAGATTTTGGAGTACAGGTAAGTAGTGAATAAATCCTTTAGAGATGGTGATTTATGAAGGAAAGTTGAGGAGTTACTGTCATCTGTATGGAATGTGACATTTAAGTGTATGTTCATAAATACTGGGTGGTTGAGAGGAAATAAATTTAGTTATAGTGTTAAATTAATTTTTGAAAGATTATTAGGGATTAGGTGATGTAAAAGTGATGTTGGAGTTGAAATAGTAATAACTCGATTTGAAACTTCTGTGAAATTTCTGTACCAATCTAAATAAATTTGTCAATGTGGCCTTCTGGAAAGTTATAAAACTTCTTCTTAGTCACTGTTCATAAACTTCTTGTTAGTTACTGTTTATTAACTTCTTCTCAGTTTTATTCCTTTTGAGTTTTGTTCCTTCTCAGTTTTGTTGCTTCTCAGTTTCGTTCCTTCTTAGTTTCGTTCCTTCTCAGTTTCGTTTCTTTTGGGTTACTGTTCATCTTATATCTTTTGTTCCATTTTATACCCCTCAAACCATAGAATCCATCTTTAAGGTCTTCATGAAAGTTGTAGATCTTGAAGTTCTCTTTTGAACCATCCAAAGAACACCTAAATCAGATATCTCTTGAAAACGTTATACCAATTGTCCCACGATAGGTTCAATATGATTGAGGATAAAACCATATTGGACTCTTCTGGCCATAACTTCCTCTCTAGACACTCAAATGACTGATTCTTCAACCATTGGACTCTTAAGACATTTCTCTACATCTCCACCAAAAATCGTAGCTATCTGAAAAGAAGTGAGAGAGATTGAGTGAAAAACGTGGGACAGGTATAGTGAGTGTGCCCTTAAATTATGAACTGGGGTTATTTCAACTGAACATACTTCAATGTTTTGATTTTATCTGAATCTATAGGATTCCAAATGAGTAATTAAGCATGATTTCAATAGTTTTAGTGAGGCCTAAACCTAAGTATGAATCATACTTAGATTAGTTTGGATAAGAGATCGACTTTATAATGAAATTGATGGAAAATACCCAGGATTGTCATGAACATGCATTGTACATAAGTTAATTCATACACGTACATCTTTGGATACTTGTTATTGTAGAAATTGTGATATTGTGTATATTATTTGTTATAGAGGAGCAACTAGGACGTCAACCTCCAGACGTTGTTGGATCTTCTAGGCATTAGCTTCGGGAGAAACTAGCGAGTCAACCTAGATGATTTCCTAGGATTGATTTACTTTGAGTTTATTTGATTCATTTAGCTTCCAATTATGAATTGTTTATGATTTGAATTGAATTCCAGACTTAAAGTCCAAGGAGTTTGTTATATGGATATATGCATTGAAAGTGCTTTGAATTGACGCGAAATCTTGTATAATATGAGTTTTTTCAACGAAAGTTGAATGTCGGGCTTAGGTACGATGATAATAAGTTTTTGATTAAACATCACATGTGATTAACTGATATGTATAATCAGTATTTGATGCATTTCATAAAATGCATGGTCAGATAAAGGTGTTGTGACTTGAGTAGCCACTATGAAGCGTTTTCACGTAGAGCTTAGCTCCGTTACATATGTTCTACATACAGAGCCATACTCTGTGGTTATGTTTTGACTGAGCCTTATGGGCCAGTATTTGTATAAGTATGTGATAGGCACTCGATCACAACAATAAGAATGAATTTGAGTCTCATACATATAACATTATAAGATTAAAATCCATTGAATGAATATCTGCGAAATATGTGATATGTGTTTATGATTTGGTGAACTCATTAATGATGGTTCACTCATTGAGTTTGCAAAACTCACCAAAATTGCAACGTTGTCTTTTCAGGACCGAGTGACGACCTTAGCTACTGAGAGGCTCCACTACCGTGTAGATTATGTTTTAACAAGAGCTGTCATGGCTCAAAGGTCTGTCAGCTAGGATTTTAGGATGACTTAGATAGATTTGTTATGTTTTCCTCTTTCATGTAGTACAATGGTACTAAGTTTTGTTAATGTACATGTGGAAAAAAGTCGAAAGACACAATGTAGACTCTTGGTTTAAATTAATGAAATGAGGAAAAAGATGGTTTTAAAAATATTGTAGTTTTCTATTAATGCTTTTTAAGTGATTAATAATACGATGCCATGTGAAGTAAGTCTAGTGATCGATCGTAGATCGCCCTTATTATAGGATATGTACCGGAATGACCTCCGGGCATTCCGGTGGGTACCCTATGGTAAGGAGGTGCTACATATGTATTGGAAAACACTTTCATGCTTACTTAGAGTGAACTTGAATTGTTGCTTAGATTGACGAGTAATGACCTAATATGCTTGGATAAAGGTGTGCTTAATTATGTTTTGAAATGAGTAAGTATTGGAGTAAAGGCATTAAATGCCTTAGAAAATGCAAAAGAAAATCTAATGTGAATAGTAAGGAAGTAACCACATGAGAAGTTTAATGGTCAGATCCTATAGCTTAAAGGGATTGATATTGTGTTTTATACACTTATGTGATGTGTATAAAAATGAAATTTATGTTTTAAGTAGTAATTCCATCACATGTCTTTTTATGCATAAAGGCTCAGAAGCTGTGAATCAAGGAGCTCGTACCAAGAATTGTTGAAGTTAAGAGATTGTACACCTTCTTTTGAGGTGAGTTAGGGAAACTATATCTCAAATAGGATTAGAACATCCTAAAACAGGCATGATGACTTGTATGTGAATTTTGGACCTAGGTAATATATAGTAGAATTGAATCTCAAATGGATGCTAGTATACTTGTGTATTTAGTAAACAACATTGTTTTGAAATTGATGTTTTTATTATGTATTTTTAGAAATGATATTGTTTTCAATAAACCTACACTTGAAGTGCAAAGGAAAACGCTTTATTTTATGAAACTAAATTTTTTGAACAATTTTACACTTGGAGTGCAAAAGATGACTTTTATTGCATGAAACAATGTTTTGGAATTTACATATGCATAACCAAGTCATATGCTACATGTATGTGTTCTCTTTTGGCTTAGAGCCATGGAAAGGTTCCATTTTATCGATTGGACCAATAAATAAATGCATGATGCCTTACTTAATTTTTGTACTTAATATTTTTATATAATTTTTGTGATTGGTAAGATAACGATTGGCCAATCGTGTGCTGGGCAAAACAGATTAAGCGAACCCTATATCCTGACGCTGGTACATAAAGTCGAATCCCTGTGTCAACACCTTTTTCCCAGACTTATGGGTGATTCCACACCTAGAGTCTGGACATCGATGAGGTCATCACCTAGGGTCATGACGCTTTTGTCGACTATAGTCCGGACTCACCAAGAATGAAAGTCAAACTAACATCGAGGATCGATGGGTGTGCATACTAGTTTGGTTGACTAATGGTGTCACACATGCTTATTTAATTTTGGCTTATTCTGAGATTTGTTTTCTGATGAGATTTGATTTTTATATATGATGTTTTTATGCTTTTTTGTGATGGAATTGGAACCTATATTTCACTAGATGAGTGATTAGTAGGCTAGGCCTATATGATTCCTAAGCAGTATCTGTTGAGTCATAGGCTAGGCCTATATGTTTCTATGTGATGTATGTTCACTTCATAAGTTATCTACGCCATTTTGGTGTGTATCAAGTTCCATTTGCGATATATGTTTTTTCTTCTCACTGAGTACATAGTGTACTCACCCCCTCCACTTTCCATCCATGTAGGTTAATTTAATGAACTTGAAGCTTTGAGTGGATCGTGTGGTCTTTTGACATTTTGGGGTATCACCGTATGTGGGTAGTTTCTGTTTTGAACTTTAGTTATATAGTGGCTCATGAACTATTTTACTATTTTTTTTTATATTGGTTATGTTGATATGCTTTATGATTTTATAAATTTAACTCTTTAACTATTTTGTCATTGAAAAAGACCTTATGTATGAGCTTTGATACTATTGTTAAGGTTGTTTTGAGTGGACTTTAAAGTCCACTAGTTGTGGTAAAATTTTTGGTATAAATATAGAAGTGTGTTTAAAATTGTTTACAGGTTTAGGGATTTTTAAAATACAGCCATTGTGCTGCCCAAATTTTTTTTTTAAAAAAAGGGAGAGATATTTAGTTAGCCTTGCATAGTCAGATTAAGGATACCGTGAGTGTCCTTAACTCAGTTATGCGACAGTTGTCATAAGCTCGATATAGTACCGGGTCGTGATAATTAAATTAATATCAGAGCTTGATTTTTACTTTTTTAAAAGTTTTATTTCCATTTTCAAAAAGCTCATGAGCCTTAGGAGTCGAGTCTGGGTGGTAAAAGTCTTTGGTCGAGAAGTTGAGTCTCGGATCGTTAAGTTAAAATCCTTAATGGTCAGATGATTTCGACCTTGATCAGAGTACTTGTCGACATCCCTTAAGATGTTTGCGATATCAAATAAGCTAGGCCTAGCCTGATCTCTTTTATTAAACAATGTCTTTTTCATTAATTTATAGTGATAGCATGGCTGGACGAGGAAGGGGAGAGCCTCTCAACGTGAGACCTTTGCCACCCGACTTGGAGGAACATAGCATAGAAGCAGTAGCCAAACCAATTGTAGTCAGCTCTTTGACTCATAGGC
>JANJEY010000009.1:30233451-30249296 GCA_024703695.1 Erythroxylum cataractarum
TGCATAAAAAGTTTAGTCAAAACTACTTTAACATTTTTAATATTTGGACGGTCATAATGAAATTGTTAGATGTCAATTTTGACTTTTAAATATAAATTGTTTAATTAGAGAATTAAAGACAAAGTAAATGAGTTAATTTATATAATCTTAAACATAATTTAAGATTATATTTTATATCTATTGTCAACATATTTAAGAATCTAAGGGGTTATACACCAAGAATGATTAAAGAGAATAAAAGTAATTTAATTAAGTTATACTTGATTGTAAATTTTGATAAATGTTAAGATCAAATATAAAATTTATAATAAATAAGGATTCATATTATATATTTTATTTTATTTTAATCTAATCAATATTTTATTTTAATTTTAATTAGAATAAATATAATTATATAATTAAATTACTAAAAGATCCAACCCTATTATATATAGACTTAGATCATATTTTGTTGGAGGTTAATTAATAGAATGGAATGGGATGTAATATTGTTCCATCGTTTGAGAGGGCGGTTTATAATGGAATGCAATGAGATAGGAAGGAAGAGGAGACTTTTATATTACATCTCATTTCATTCTAAACAGTAAAAATGAAAAACATCTTATTTGGGTGGTTTGGGATATAATGTAAAACGATAAATATATACTACCTAATATACCCTCAATATTTTTTTATAATACTAATTATAACCCTACCCTACCCTAATAACAAGCAAGACAATAAACAAATTGTGTTGGGCGTCGGCAGTCACTTTAGTAGGGGAAGAGCATCGTTGTCAACCAGTAGCGGAGGAGCGTTGTTGCCGACCAGGTAACAGGCACTTCAACCATCAGATTTTACATGTTATGTTATTAGTAGTCTTTAATAAAGTTAGGGACTTTGGTCAGAGGAAAACAACAACAATTTCTTTAATTCTTCGATCCCTTCATTCCTATAAACTGTGTGATGCTTTTAGTTGTATATATAATAACTATGTGTTAGAGAAGTGCCCCAAAGGCAATCACCTTTAACACTTATCGTACAAATCATTTTATGAATCTTACAATGGTATCACAACCATCTTATGTCATGTTAGATGTAGAATACATGGCATTTGAAAATTGTTTTCATAGTTGTGACAACTTAGGGTCCTGTAATGTTTTGTTGGAAATTAATTATATAAAAAAGGTTTTCATGATTTTCTTTTACCAATCTATTCATAAGATGTATGTGAATGATTCAATGTGATTAAAATAGTTAATTTCGAATTTACAAGAACATGCAGGCAATATGTCTTTCTATTGGGAATGTGATGCCTATTGGATAAACTAATAAGGTTACACATGATTTTCCTGGAATTTGATTTTGGAAAAATTATTTGAACATATTTGGTATATTTCTATGCCTCTGTAATTTTTTTATAATTATTAAAAATGTTTTAATAATTTTATCAAACAATTTTCCACATCTAGACAATTATCCAAAAATTGTGGGATCTGTTTTGTTTGATTTTTTTGTACATTTATATTTTGGTTTCAGAACCTTAAAAATATTTTTATGTGATAAAAATATGTTAATTTAGTGTTTGATGCATGCCAAAATGATTTTTCTCGAAATTTTTCTAGAAAAATTTTAGAAGTCATATTTGTCATTTTTGGTGTCTTATCGATGTTTCGGTGATCATAATAATTTTTAGGTGATTTCTAAATTATTTTGATCATCATGAAATGACCTAGAGATGCTTGGAATTATGATTTGATGTTCTGGAAATTTTGGTAATTTGTAGAAATTAATTTTGAATTATTTTTAGTAGAGCAATAGATTTTCTAGTAAAACTAGAAAATTAACAAGTGTGACAAAATTGAAGTTATTTAATTTTGGACATCAAATAATTATTTTGAGGTAAATTAATTATGAATTAATTTCTGAAATTAGGCATTCATGTTAATTAGATTAATATTAATTCCAAATGAAATAATAGACAATAGTAATTTTAGTCAATTAAGTAAAAGGAAGATAGTAAATCGAAGTGTTAGATTGGGCTTAGATCCAAGTGTTAGATTGGGCCTAGGATCCATAAGATGTTATAACCAAAATGATGAGTTTAAATTAGAGAATGCATGGTTAGGAGAATGTGTGGGCTTGCATGATGGATGGTTATATGCTTAGGCTCAATTTGATTGGGTGGTCCATATCATGCCATGTAGTTATAGTAACTATATATATATATAAGACTGTCTAAGTTAGATGAGATCTTATTCAAACCCCTCATGGATATGTTTGAACTATGGAAATAGGATTTTCAAATTAATAGGTCGATTTTAACTAGAAGCATTGGTTTGTTGAACAAACCCAAGATCAACGTGGACAGAGGTGAAGTTGGGTAGTGTACATTAGATGTACACAAGTCAAGAGTTGATAGCCCAATGAGTGTGCACACATCAACAGTTGATAGCACTAGATTTTATGGTTGCATTAGAGATGCAATTGGTATGATCGATACCCACCAGTTGAACTAAAGTGGCTTATTAGGCAAACCCAAGGGCATTCTTAGGGATATTGGATATAGAATTTCTCAACGAGTTCTCTTGGATTTATATTAAGGCTTATGAATTCATGAAAATAATGGGAGCCATAATACATGTTATTAAAGTCCTTATAGACATACATTTAAGTACATTCTAATTTTTCTTTCTTTGACAAAAGGTTGTTATTGTCCAAGTCAACACCATGAGTACTAGTGTGAATCTAAGATCATTGATAGAAGCTAACAAGTTGACTGGATCAAACTTCCTTATCTAGCTCGGGAACTTGAGAATAGTTCTCAAGTCTGAGAATCTTGGCTATATCTTGGAATAACCACTTCCTAATCCCCCTACTGTTGATGCCTCTGATGATGATTGGAGGCCATATAGGAAGCTTCTCGATGATAGCGAGATGATTAGTTGTATTATCCTAGCCATTATGTCATCGGAGCTATAAAAGTAGCACGAGACTATGGATGCTCATATCATAGTCTATCATTTTAGGGAGCTCTTTGATGAGCAAACAAGGTCCAAAAGGTTCGAGACTTCGCAATTGTTCTTCCTCTCCAAAATGGTTGAGAAGACATCTCTAATGCAGTACACACTGAAGATGAATGGCTACATTGAGTGGTTGGCCTCCTTGGGTTTTGTTTTGGATCGTGAATTAATTATTGACATAATTATGTCGGGTTTAACCGATAGTTACCCACAATTGGTGCTTAACTATCAGATGAACAATATATCTAGCACAATTCCCGAGCTAGTCAACATGCCCAAGGTAGTTGAGCCATCTATCAGTAAGGACAAGGTTGTGATATTAGTAGACTCTTTTGGTTCGAGAAAAAGAGTCAAAAGAAGAAGAAGTCCACATGGCCTAATGAAGAAAGCAAAGAAGACTACCTCAAAGGAAACTTGCTTCCATTATGGCCAAGATGGCCACTAGAAGAGAAACTGTAAGGCCTATTTGGAGTCCTTGCAGTAGAAAAAGGCATTTGATGACTTTTAGACCTAATACATACTGATGTATGTGGTCTGTTGTCTATACATGCCAAAGGTGGTTTTGTATACTTCATTACCTTTATTGATGATTATTCTCGATATAGGTATGTGTATCTTAAGAGATACAAGTCTGAAGCATTTGAAAGGTTCAAAGAATTCAAAAATAAAGTTGAGAAACAACTTTGGAGAAATATTAAATCACTTTGATCAAATTAAGGTGGTGAATACTTAAGCCAAGAGTTTTTGGATTATCTTAGGGATAATGGAATATTATCCTAGTGGACTCCACCTTACACGCCACATCACAATGATATGGCTAAGAAGAGAAACCAAACCTTGGTAGATATGGTGAAGTCAGTGATGGGTTTAGCAAACTTACCAAAATCATTTTGGGGGTATGCACCCGAAACTTCTATTTATGTATTAAACAAAGTCTCATCTAAGTCAGTTGTTACTCCATATGAGATATAGACTAACAAGAAATCCTATCTTTCTCATATGAAAGTTTGGGGTTGTCCTATTTATGTGAAGTGGATTCAGTCATATAAGCTTGAACCTAAATCTAACTAAGTGTCTGTTTGCAAGATATCATAAGGAAACTATAGGATATCAGTTCTACCATGTTTTGAAACAAAAGGTGTTTATTTCAAAACATGCAGTCTTTTTATAAAAGGAGTTTCTTTTAAGAGAAGATAGTAGGAGCAAAATTGAACTTCTGGAAGTTCAAAATGTTCAAACAAGCGTAGATCAATTACCTGGACCCGAGTCTATTGTTCATAAAGATGAAACAATTGTTCAATCTTCTAACACATAAGAAGTTCTTAGGTCAAGTAGGATATGTCATGTTCTCGAGAGATACGGATTTCTCATAAGTGAACTTAACAATGTATTGCTCATAGAAGATGATGAGCCTACTACCTATGAAGAGGTTCTGAAAAGTTCAGAATATGACAAATGGCTTCAAGCTATGAAATCTGAAATGAATTCCATGTATGGATTTTGGTTGACCCACTTGAAGAGATAAAACCCATAGGGTGTAAATAGGTTTTCAAGAAGAAAACTGACATAGAAGGTAATGTAGTTACTTATAAAGCTAGGCTTGTAGCTAAAGGTTATCGTCGAAGGCAAGGTATTGACTATAACGAAACGTTTAACCCAATAGCTATGCTTAAATTCATTAAGATACTCCTAGCTATTATTGTTCATTATGATTATGAGATATGAAAAATGGATGTGAAGATGGCTTTCCTTAATGGAAACCTAACCGAGGATCTGTATATGACACAACCTGATGGTTTCATATCTACGAATGGGCTTTCCAAGCTTTAGAAATCAATTTATATATTGAAGCAAGCATCCAAGAGTTGGAATATTTGATTTGATAAGACAATCAAAGAGTTTGGTTTCTCACAAAATCTGGATGAGTCATGTGTGTATAAGAAGGTTAGTGGGAGTGAAATCATATTTCTTGTACTATATGTAGATGATATATTGCTAATAGGAAAAGATTTCTTTGCTTTGAAATCAATCAAATTTTGGTTAGCTAAGAACTTCTCTATAAAAGATCTTGGGTAAGCAACTTATATTTTAGGGATACGGATCTATAGAGATAGATCTAAGAGGTTTCTTAGTCTTTCTCAATCTACATACATAGACAAGATGTTAAAGAGGTTCAACATGGAGCAGCACAAAAGAGGTTACCTTCTTATGGTATATTAGATTACACTCTCTAAGTTTGCATGTTCAAAGACACAAGATGAGAGGGCTGGCATCAGTTTGATTCCTTATGCTTTGACTATAGGATCAATCATATACAAAATATTATGTACTAGATCTGATGTTATGTATGCTCTAAGTGTTACTAGAAGATTCCAGTTTGACCCTGGTGAGGGACATTGGGTGGCTATCAAGAATATCCTTACGTACTTAAGAAGAACTATGGATCCATTCTTGGTATATAGAGAAAGTGATATTGTGGTAAGCAGTTATACTGATGCCATTTTCCAATCCGATAAGGAGACTTCAGATCCCAATCCAAATATGTATTCACACTAAATGATGGTGTAGTTAGTTGAAAAAGCTCCAAATAAGAGACAACTACATATTCAACGATAGACGCAGAATACATTACAGCTTAAAAAATGGCAAAGGAAGCAGTTTGGATAAAAAAAGTTCATCATAAAACTTGGTATGGTTCTAAACATCGTTGACATGGTGCAGTTGTATTGTGACAACAATGGGGCTATAGCGCAAGTGAAGGAACCAAGGTCTCATCAGAAGTCCAAACTTATACTTAGGCACTGCCATTTGATTAGAGAAATCATTGGTATAAATGATGTCAAGATAAAGAGAATTCCTACCGATCAAAATATAGATGATCTGTTAACTAAACCTATTTCCCAAAAGAGTTTTATGTCACATGTACATACCTATGGTCTGAGATATCAAGGCGATTGGCTTTAGTGCAAGTGGGAGTTTGTTTAAGAAGTGTTATAAAGGCAATCACCTTTAGAACTTATTGTACAAATCATTTTATGATTAATAAAGGTGTTTTTTATTATTTCATTATGGATTTTATGTTGATCTTAAATTAATTTAATGAAGTCCTTGATACAAAACATAGCATAGAGGAAATTAAGATGAGATTATGCTAATGAGATTCCTATCATGTGTAATTATGTTAGTGCCTAAATTTTCCCTAATTATAGGATTAATGAGATGGGATATCATTAATCTGGATAGATTAGCACATGTTATACTTCTTGATTGGATCAAGTAATAGATCTCATAATCTATAGACATGATTTATTTAGTGTTAACAGGTGGATGTTTACTAAGGGTAGTAAGTACATTGAATTGACCTACTATGAGACAATCATATGGATATTCTATTCAAGTGTAAATGATAGTCTCATCATAGAAATTGTGCAAGTATCCTTTGACTTGAGGTGTTTAAGGATATCTCGGATACTAATCCTATGCTTTGACTCCATTCATTGGTGCCTTTCAATAGGGTGGTGATTGGGTACAGCTTGAGGTATTCGGAGGTAATTGAGTAGCCAATAAAGGATTCACCACTCCTGATAGAAAGAGATGGTACCTATGGCCTCTTGTCATGGTCATTACTCGAGAGTCTCTGGCCAGAGTAGATATGTGTCATAAAGAGAGTCTTCAATGATACATAGAGTAATGAGATCCTGAGGACAAGATCTAATATCACTTGGACTAGATGTGACGTAGTCAGTCTAGTAGGAGTTAACACTTTGACCATACTCTGAACTAAGTGGGGTATAGATGGTGAAATGACAAATTGCATGGCAACATAGCATATGGAAGGGTTTGTAGTCAAACCACTGACATTTCAATTAATTGGAGGTCATGACGTGTTACTAGAGACCACTCTTGACTTACTTGAATTAAGTGTTAATTTAAATAGCCAACATAATCGAGAACCTAATGGATCACACACATAGGAGATTAGAAGGATGAGTAAAATAGTCTTGAGAGAGTATTTTTTTATTGTATCATGATGTGATCGTAGTAGAAAATGTTGTATAGAATGGATTAGAAACAAGTGTTGTTGGCTACTAATTTGTTCATTAAGTTCCCAAAACTTTCATTAATGTATGTTATTCATGGTCATTAACTTCCCAAAACTTCCATTAATGCGTGATATTCCTGGTCATTAACTTCTCATAACTTCCATTTATGCATGTTATTCGTGACCATTAACTTGCCATAACTCTCTATTAGTGATGAGATTATGGAAGGCCAAATGGTGCAAAAAATAGAGATGATTTTCGTGCATCTTATGTAAGACACAAGTGAAAGAAAGGTTCTTTCTAACACATAGTCTCTTTAACTCTCACAAAAGTTATTGTCTTTACTAGTACAAAGAAATAATTCTAGCCATCTCCTAATGAGGTTTCATCCTTCTATTTTTATGTGGACTTTCATCAGAGACGGTCTACATTGATCATTGTGGTTTACGTCCAACAGGGAGAAGATTAAAGAATGAAGGAGATTGTCAGAAAGGTATGAAAACATCTTACATTTCATTTTTTTGTTTTTTATATCTATATACATGAGTAGATCTTTTTTTAGGTTCCGTTTTATTTTTTGCTGCGTATATTTGATATATTATGTATGCAATGCATGATCAGAATCTTACACTATGTGCTATGAAGATTGGTGAAGTTTAACACTCTGCATTTTATGTCTAGGTGCTCTATTTATATGGTTCTTTCTGTTCTGTTCATATTTTTACATCTACTCTGCATTTTTAACGTCTTGTTTGAAAGTTTACAATTTCCTTATTATTCGGCAATCTTGTTCTTGGCGCAGTAGGTGTTGCTTATAATAAGGTAAAACTTGATGCCTGTTAAATAAGATATGGTGAAATTCATTACCGATAAATAAAAATGTCGTGCTCTAATGATATCAAAATGTTTCTTCTTTTTCTTTGTTCCTTTTAACCATAATCCCTCTTTAAGTTGTTTCCTATACAACACATGCTAATTATATCTTCAAGTAGCAGAAATAATGATATGTTCCCCTAACTTCTTATTGGAGCAATCTGTCAACATAAAATATGCAGCCATTATAGTTCTTCTAAAATAAAATAACCTAAATGATACTTTAATGGTATATACAATTAGGAATTAGTACATTCTATGCAAATTGATAGATTTGAGATTTCTCTAATCAATTTTCAATTAACATCATTCAATCAAACATTGGGTATAAAACATAGCAAATTTATGTTGATTATAATTTTCTTGGTTTTATCTTGAGATTAAATTGGAATAACATAGGGTATAATATACTTTGAAGATCTTAATAGCAACCTTTTTCTTTGTTATGATTTATTTTTAGCATCATAGTTTACAATTTTAATACTGGGGGTTAAAAAACTGCATTGGATTAACGAGGAACTGATATACTATACTAATCTTTACAACATCCCTTTTCTTTGTCATGGTTCATTTTTATCATCATAATTTACAGTTTTACTATTGAGGGTTCAAAAAACTACAGAGGAATGAGGGTTGACTCTGTCGACTAGGAATCAACACTGAAGAAAAGATTACAAAAATAAAGAAGTATCAACATTTCATTCATTCTATTGTATGTGCTTACCGTATCTCCCTATTCATTATCTGTATCTCACTCATTTTATATGTTGTGTGCTGTCTATATTTGAGATGTTGATATGTGTTTAAATTTTGATTCATATGATATGTTACACTTAGTGATTAATGCCTTAGAAATGCTTAAGATACTTACTTTAACTCATATATGACTTTACGTACAATTTGGAAGCAAAGAAATTAAAGTGATTTGAAAGTACGACATATGGGGTCATTTTCCAAAGATTTATTTTTTGCTTGTCTTTACGGAGCAAAAAGATGAAAATAAAAGTCAAGAAGAAGATAAGAAAAATGAAAGAACAAAGAAGCATTAAAGTGGTTGAAAAACAAAATACTGGAAATTGCATGTTCCATACAATTTTGTGAATGTAATGGGCAATCATGCTTAAGAGGAAGGACAACGCAGGTGGCCAAACTTGGAAGCCAAAATGACAGCATTACAAGCAGCAGAAGGGCATGCACTAAACGCATATGGCCTAGGTGTGAAATGCATGCATTGGGCGTTAAACACATGCGTACACTACATGAAATGCATACATTCCAGAACAATGAAGAGGAAGGTTTTAAGGTGAGCAAAGTTTATTTGTACCATCAAGGGAACAGTGTGGCGTAAGTAGCAAAAGGGAGCAAGCGTGAAGAGAGTGGTGGCTGTGGCTTGGTGGATGGAGAAGCTAGAGAAGGGCTACAGCAGAAGGGAGTGCCAAATGGACCATCATCTTTAATTGTCCCATCGTGAACAATGAAGAGTAGAGAGGGCTGCATAATAAGGTAGTAAGAGGATAGGGGTGATAAAAGCATACAGAGAAAATGACCCACAATTGGAGCATAAAAATAGAGATTGAAGGGTAGTTTCCGAAGCCGGTTCAACGGGATTATCGATGCCAAATCACAGTTAAGCTAACTTTTATCATTTTAAAATTATAATTTTTTTTGGATTATTGTGTTGTTGGTACTGACTTGATTGGTTTTGGGATGAATGATCTTAATATGTTATTTTGATTGTTTTATTTCAAACCTATTGCTAAAACATTAATTGTAAACTATAATCATTACTTTTGATGTTTATGAGTAGCATCTAATGATCGTTAATCATTAGGAACAACATAACTTAGGTTAGATAACTCGAACGTGTAAGGTTACTACCTATATTGATCATTTTCCAATTCATAATGTGACTGCCAAATTGAATCTAGAGATCGTATCCTAGGTTATTCAATAGTTAGGTTTAATTAATGATCGTATCTTGATTAAATACAACCTAATGGAAAATTGAGATTTGTAGAGCGTACTATTAGTTTCAGATCAATAGTTTGATAAGAGTTGTAAAAATGTTAGAAAGATGGAATATGCTTGATCATGTTTAGGTCGAGATTGATCTTAGAATCGGACCTTACTTATATTCAACACTTTTCTCTTTTTCAATTATTTGTTTTAATTTGTTAGTTTACTTTTACTTTAATTTCTAAATTGCTTAAAACATAAAAAACCCCCCATGTACTTTCCTTGTATCAATTAATTTCATTATGGAAATTAACGACACATTCCCTGTGGATTCAATCCCGACTCACTATAACTACAAATTTCAGTGTGTAAAGTCAGGTAAATTTTGTAGTGCACTTGACATGCCTATAAAATTTTGGCACTATTGCCAGGGAGTGTGGTAGCTTAATTTTTGAATTTGATTTTAATTGGTTTTTTGTGAATATATCTATTTATAATCATTATTTTTGTTACTTATTAATTTTAATTGTCCATTAGTATTGGTGCATGGTAGTAACCAGATCTCCTCGTAGAGAAATTGAGCAACTTGATCCGGAGATCAAGAAAAAATTGTGGAGATTGCATAGGGAAGCAAGGTCAACTTTGGTAGATCAATTGGAATCAAAATCTGAAGACAAGATGGCAAATACGAGAACTCTAAGTTGGCTACACCCGATTTCACTGAACATGTTACCTTTGAGTTAAAATCTGGATTAATTCATTTATTGCCTAACTTTCATGGCCTTGCAAGTGAGGATGCACATAAGCATCTTAAGGAACTCGATATGGTGTGTTTGAGCATGAAGCCTCACGGGGTGCAGACGAGCATATCATATTAAAGGCCTTCTCGTTCTCACTCAAAGATGCAGTAAAGGATTGGCTATTTGACTTACCAGTTGGAAGCGTGAATACTTGGTTAGAGATGAAGAGAATATTCTTGGAAAAATATTATTTGACCTCAAAGATAGTAAGTATTCTAAAGGAGATATGTGGTATTAAGAAACATAATGGGGAATCTCTTTACGAGTACTAGGAGCGATTCAAAAAGTTATGTGTTAGTTGTCCATACCACAATATACCAGAACAACTTCTCATCCAATATTTTTATGAAGGATTGTTGCCAATGGAGAGGAGTTTGGTTGATGCAGTGAGCAGTGGGGAACTTTCTGAGAAGACTCCTATTGAAGCCAGGATATTACTTGAGCAGATAGTTACTAACACTCAACAATTCGACACCCACAATGATATTCAACGGGTAAATGAGGTAAACACTTCATCCATTCAACATCGGTTAGATGAACTAACATCTTTTGTGAGACAGATTGCAGTTGGATAGGCACAAATGAAAGCGTGAGGGATAGGTTCAAACACGAGTCATCCAACTAATGAGTGCCCAACGTTGCAAGAGGAAAGTGTGGAGTAAGTGAATGCTATAGAAGGGAACTTCCCAAATCAATGCAACCCATACTCGCAAAACGTATAACCCAGGTTGGAGGGATCATCCCAACTTTAGTTATGGAGGGAATGTAACATCCCATTGCTAGTGGGAAGGGTAGAATGGTTAATGTGAGTGTCTAATGAGAGTTAGGGATGTATTCTACATGTTCATGCATAACTTGCTACATACTTATACTTGGTTGTTGCACATGAAAATAATTGTACATGCATTCATGAATAATTTCGGGTATAATTGGACGGATTGGTGAATTTTTTAGAATTTTGAATGTTATTGCACTGAAAATTTTATGGGTTAGTGAAAATTTGATATTTTGAATTTTCGTGGAATTATGACATAAATTAAACAAAGATTTGAAGATAGTTGGTTTGTAAAGATGATTATTGTATTGGAAAGAGGAGAACTAAATGGAGTCAGTTTTAAAAGAGACTAAGTTAGAGTTTAATCATTAAGAAAGTGACATGTGTCACTTAGGCTTTTGTACTCTTGCTATAAGTAGGTTACTATTCCTTGTGAATTGACAGGTTAAGTCTTGTCCAAGTCCCTTCTTTTTATCATCTTTCTAAAACTTCCTTTTGAGACCCAGAGTTTCCATCGAATACCTTCTAAGAGACCTCTGTGTTTTTCCTTTCTTTCACCAAACCTACTTTGCCATTTGTGTCCTCTACCCTAAGAAAAACCAAAAGCTGATCATTTCACTCAGTGAAGTATGAAAATTTTGTGGAGATTAGGGCTTGAAGATTTTGGAGTTTCAGCAGGTAAGTAGTAAATAAATCTTGTAGAGTTGGGGATTTATGCAACAAATTGCTAAGTTACTATCATTTGTATGAAAAATGACATTCATGGGTCTGTTCATAAATACTGTGTTGTTGGAGGATGAAAAATTCGGTTACGATGTTAATTTAGTGTTTGAAAGGTTACGAACATTGAGTGTTCTAAAAGTGATTTTTGGAGTTGGATGGAAGAGATAATTCAGGTAGAAGATGAATTAAAGATAAAGTGTTGAAAGTTGGAAAAATATGGAAAAAGGTTCACTGAATATGCTTCAGTATTTTAGCCACAACTTTTTATCTAGTGATCCAAAAGAAATGATTCTTGATTCAGAGTAAACTAGGAACATATGGATACATTTTTTATGAAGACATAAAAATTCAGTTCTATCTCTAAGAGTTTCAATATGTCACGAAGTTGAGAACTGGGTGCAGGATGTTGAGAGTTGAGCAAAAATTCGTGTTTCAACTTCAAGAGGAAATCTGGACCTAATTTAGATAGATTCTAGCAAAGTTGCCTCTAAAATGTTGTATATATTTCTTTTATCTTTCCAAAGGTATATTGTATGAAAAATTTGGACATCATTTTCAAAAGTTATGATTCTTATAAGTGGATAAGTTCTAAATGCAAAAAGCAGACAGGAAAAGGTAGACGATAAAAAGTAGATAGAAAAAAGTAGACGATAAAAAGTAGACAGAAAACAGTAGATGATGAAAAGTAGACAGAAAAAAGTAGACGATAAAAAGTAGACGGAAAAAAGTAGACGATGAAAAGCAGACGGAAAAAAGTAGACGATAAAAAGCAGACGGAAAAAAGTAGACAATGAAAAGCAGACGGAAAAAAAGTAGACAATAAAAAACAGACGGAGAAAAAAAGTAGACGATAAAAAATAGAAGGGAAAAAGTAGGTGATAAAAAGCAGATGGAAAAAAGTAGACGATAAAAAGCAGATGGAAAAAAGTAGACGGTAGAAATGAGATGATGGAAATGAGACGATAGAACTAAGACAAAAGCAAAAATAGACTGGACTCTTTTGGTCATAACTTCTTCTGTAGACCTCCAAATGACCTGATTTTTGAAGCATTGGATTCCTAACACATTTATTTATCTCTCTAAAAAATTTATGGATTTTGGTAAAAATGATTGATTGAATCAAAGTAAGGTTATCAGTGTACTCGTTCTTCTTTGACTCCTACGTCGCGACGTGCTGTCAATTGAAATACCTTTTTGCCTCTTCTGTCCGTTGGTCTTCTCATTTTGTCCGGTGCCCCTTTTTGTCTTTTCCCCTCGCGACCTTCTGCCTCCATTAGTCGTTTATCCTTCTTCTTTTCCCCTTCATCTTTTCTCCTCTAACACTCTGTTTCTACCGTCATCGCTCTCGATTTCTCTCGATTCTCTCTATCGTACAGCTGTGCCCAGAGTCTCCGTCGTTTCCCTCCTTGCATTTTTGACCTCTGTAAGTGTCCCATTCCCTCTCATTTTTCGGTTTTTCATCCTCCTTGTTAATCTTTTTAAGTTAGGTCTTCGCGACGAGCGTTGCTCGTCGCGATGCGTCTGAAAAATCACCATGCATCGCGACGAATGCCTTTCCTCATCGCGACGTCCGAAGTAACTGATCTCGTCGTGACGTGCTCACATTTTTACGTCGCGACGTCTGGTCTAGGGCTTTGCCTCGTCGCGACGTGTGGGTGATTTTTGCTTAACTCCTTATTGATTTTTCCGTTCTATTTTTTTGTGTGTAGGACAATGCCTCGAACCAAGAATGCTAGCAGGGCCGACCATCCCCATTCTCCTTCTCATGTCCTTCCCTCTTCCTCTGACTCGCTCGACGAGTTTTTCTCCGACCATTCTGTTTCCCCTCACCCCACTGCTTCTTCGTCCTCTTTGGGGGATTTCTCCGCTCACTCCCCTTCTCCTCCACCTTCACATTCTTTACACCGTCAACCTTCTCCTACCCATTATTTTTCCTTTCCGGTTGATCCGGAGTATGCTGAACTGGTTGCAAAAATTGAGGCCAGGGCCATACTTAAGGAAAAGCCTTTTCCTCTAACCCCCCATAACCACCCCTTCGTTCGACAACTTGTTCAACTCAACCTCTCCAACTTAGCCTATCCCCAAACCTCTGGGAACCTCACTTTCGTCCGCCACTACTATACCAATGCCATTACTCCGGCACCTACGGAATACAGTTCTGCAGTGTTACCATTCCCCGCGCTTTCATTGTTGTCTCCATTAGGGAGCATTACCACCTTCCTCCTACCCCCCGTTGCCACTACACCGAACTCATCAATGAGTACCCTTGGGACGATGTCCTTCGCACCCTTTGTCCCGAGGGTACCGACTGGTATCAACCCAGAGGGGCTCAGCGCTACATCCGCCGCTCCGATCTTGGCTCCGAAGCCTGTCCGTGGCTTCATTTCATTTGCAACAATATCCTTCCCACCTCCCACCTTGCCATGGTTCCTAAGGAGCAGGCTCTCTATATCTACCTGTTGATGTCAGCCGGTCCGTAAACCTTGCTCAAGCCATCTCCTCCGCCCTCCGCCAATGCATCCTATCCTCTAACATCAACCATTCCCTCATCTTTCCCCACCTGATCACCGAAACGTTCCGGGCCTATCGGGTTCCGAAACATCCGATCGACCTAACTTTTGAGCCTTCCCCTGCCTTCAAGTAAATCTGTCTCTGCAACCCTTATCACCTACACCCACCACCTTCACCTCCCGCCCTCCCTGATCAGGTCGCCCTTCTTCGTGAGGACTTACGGCGCATTGAGGCCCAGATGGAAGCTGACCACCAGTTCTACCACTCCATGTTCACATTGATTGTGGATCGTCTTCAGTTGCCCATCCCTCCTGCACCCCGGGATTCTTCAGCTGACCCTAACACTTCTCAGACTGCCCCTTCAGACCCGCCGGCTGATGATCCTCCGGGCTAATTTTGGCATTTTGCTCTTTTCTTTTCTTGTATTTCTTTTCTTTTCTTGTTTTTTTTCTGTATTTAGTTCCTTAGTTCTTTTGTCCTTTTTGTACTTGCTTTGTTCCAATTAATGATCAATCTTCATTTCCCTCTTCTCTCCTTTTGTGCCTTGTTCTTCATATGTTTTCCTTGCTACTTTTTTATTGAGGGCAATGTGTGTTTTAAGTGTGGGGGAGCTGTTTCCCCATTTATCTTTCTTATTGCATGCCTGTTGACATTGTGTTTATGAATTGTTGGCCTATAATGCATTCTGTCGATAAACTTGGTAAATTTTAAAAATTTTCTGTCATTTTGCATCTCCTCACCGCGACGAGCGATCACACATCGCGGCGAAGCTGTTCATTCGAGTGCGTACGTCACAACGTATGCACACGTCGCGGCGAAGCTGTTCATTCGAGTGCGTACGTTGCAACGTCACCTTTATGCATGAATGATTTTTGCCTAACTCTTCCACTCAATTCAAACTTTTTCTGTACTGGACTTTTGTGTATGTTGCTTTCAAAGCTTTTACTAGTTTCTAAATGATGCTTGAGTTTCTGAAAACACCTCCCATCCTTTTAATGATAGTTGGATTTGGCAAAATCTTGCTTTTAATGTTTCAAAACAAAGTGAATGGAAGCATGCTAACAAAGTAGCATTTTAAGTTTTTGAGACTTGAGATTGTTCATAGAGACAATACCCTTGTTGGAAGGATATTTGAGCCAAAATTTTCTTTTATCTTTGTGTG
>JANJEY010000009.1:30249396-30263277 GCA_024703695.1 Erythroxylum cataractarum
CGATATAAAGTTTGTAAGATTTGGAGATCGTAGTAGAAAGTTATGATCATTTGAAGTTGGTATTGTTGCATAGGGTGGACTTTCAGGACAACTGCATTGTTTTGAAATTTTTAACCCTTATAAAAGAAAAAATAGTTTATGAGGTCTTCATAGAAGTTATAGGTCTTGAAGTCTTCTTTAAAACGGTCTAAGAACAACCTCAATCCGAAACTTGTAGTGAAAGTTATACCCTTTTTATTGCTTCCTCTTACTTTTGCGTCTCAGCATGATGTCAGCAATTCGTCTCATGACGTCAACATCGTCTTAGTTTGGCCAGAACATCTTCTGGTCCGAATTTGATCCTCTAGATGATAGAGTTGGTCTTTAAGGTCTTCATGAGAGTTGTAGATCTTGAAATCCTTTTTATATTCATCCAATGAACAACTAAATCTTATTTCTATACAAAACGTTATGATAATTTTTCCAATTCATCTCTTGACGTCAACAATTCGTCTCATGACGTCAACATCGTCTTAGTTTGGCCAGAATATCTTCTGGTCCAAATTTGATCCTTTAGATGATAGAATTGGTCTTTAAGGTCTTCATGAGAGTTGTAGATCCTGAAGTCCTCTTTCTATTCCTCTAAAGAACACTTGAATCCAAGTTCTATACATAACGTTATGACCATTTTTTCAATTCGTCTCATGATGTCAGCAATTTGTCTCATGACGTCAGCATCGTCTTAGTTTGGCCAGAACATTTTATGGTCCAAATTTGGTCCTCTAGATGATAGAATTGGTCTTTAAGGTCTTCATGAGAGTCGTAGATCCTGAAGTCCTCTTTCTATTCCTCTAAAGAATACTTGAATCTAAGTTCTGTACAAAATGTTATGACCATTTTTCCAATTTGTCTCATGACGTCAGCAATTCGTCTCATGACGTCAGCATTGTCTTAGTTTCGCCAAAACATCTTCTGGTCCAAATTTGATCCTCTACATGATAGAATTGGTCTTTAAGGTCTTCCGAACAGTTGTAGATATTGAAGTCCTCTTTCTATTCATATAAAGAGAAACGGAATCTAAGTTCTATAAAAAAAGTTATGACCATTTTTCCAATTTGTCTCATGACGTCAACATTGTCTTAGTTTGGCCAGAACATCTTCTGGTCCAAATTTGATCCACTAGATGATAGAATTGGTTTTTAAGGTCTTCAAGAGAGTTGTAGATATTGAAGTCCTCTTTCTATTCCTCTAAAGAACACCAAAATTTGAGTTCTTTACAAAAACTTATGACCTTTTTTTTCAATTCATCTCATGATGTCAACAATTCATCTCATGACATCAACATCATCTTAGTTTAGCCAGAACATCTTTTGGTGCACATTTGATCCTCTATATGACAGAAGTGGTCTTTAAGATCTTCATGAAAGTTATAGATCTCGAGGTCTTCTTTTAAATGGTTCAAAAACTAAATCAATCCAATGTCTTTAGAAAAATTTATGGCATTTACGCCAAGATAAGTATAATACAAGTAAAGGCATAAAAGTGTTAGATCCTTTTGGCCATAACTTCCTCATCTGACCCCCAAATGAAGTGATTCTTGAAGAAATGGATTTCTAACATCTGTGAAAATTTGTAACTTTTTTAATTGGCTTGAATAGGTTTTATGGAGAGAAAGTGAGGGGTCGGTTGGGAGAGCCTAATTAGGGCATGTACATGCTTTAGTTTTCTAAGCATATCTCGAGCTGTAGGGCTCCGATTGAGATGATTCTTGCTTCAAAGCGAACTAGAGATTCATAGCTGCAATTTCTTTAATGAAGTCAAATTGAAATTTTGGTGTTTGACTAGTGTGGGCACTTCACTCTTATAAGATGATGGTTCTTTAGGGTTATCAGAATTAACCCTACCAGGTACTACGAGAACCCAAGGTTTATGACTCTGGATATTAGGCTCCGAAAATGGGGTCCAACATCTTTGACTCCTCTTATATGATAAGCTCCTCACTAATCAACAGCGTGTACACAGACGCCTCACGACGGCTGTGACCTGCTACCATTTCCATCTCGAGAAATCCTCTCTCCATGTGGTACGGGACTACCTCAGAGCCCGAACCTTATGGGCAAGGTTTCCCCTGTAGGTTATCACCGCCGAGTTCTTTACCATGGATCACACTGACTGGCTCATTAAGAACCTCCACACCCACAGGGAGGTAGGGGGTTCAACTGGGTAATTCTCTTTGGGACTGCATGTTGGTTCCTCTAGTCCTAGAGAAATAGGGCCCTCTTTGAAGAACTATTCTCCTAGCTGATTTCTCCAGAATAGCATGTGCTGGAATACGTTTTTCACATTCAATTGGCTACAGTCTAGCAGTAAAGAGCACAGTTGAGCACTGCCATGCATCGGACATTCTTTGTAGGATGGAACAAGCCTGCCCAAGGCTAGGTGAAGCTCAACACAGATGGCGCTTCCAACAAATCCACCAGTTTGGCTTCCGCAGGTGGACTACTGCATGACAGTTCAGGCGCTTGGTTGGGAGGATTCGTCCAGAACATTGGCAGGTATTCCCCGTTAATGGAAAAATATTGGGGGGTTCTGTCGGGTCTCAAATTAACATGGTCTTTAGGTACCGGCATATCATTTTGGAGGTGGATTCGAGCACAGTGATTGACATGCTCTCTTCTTCGTAGGCGCTGGCTGTCTCCCCCCACCCTTTAGTGTTGGGCATACATGCCCTACTCTCCCGCAACTAGGTTGTAATAATTCAGCATAGTTACCAAGAGGGCAATCTTTGTGTGGACTGGCTTGCACATTCTGCAACACAATTTTCCTTCGGGATCACCAATCTTGAGCACCCATCTAACGGATGCATACCTATCCTCTTAGAGGATGCGTCGGGGGTCTGTCACTCAAGAATTACCATGTAATATTTTTTGTTATTCTCACTTTGTATAGAAAAAGGGGGTTAGTCAATAGAAAACCATTGTTAATTTTCATTGACACCGACAACACACACAACTTCCTTGATTTTTGAATTGCCAAGAGGCTACTCTTAGCCTTAAGATCCACATAACCATTTATCATGATGATATCCAATGGTAACAAGATTTATAGTCGTTATCGTCGCCAAGGTTTTAAATGTAATACGTAGTACAGAACTTATTGAGATATTAATATCATACTTGAAAGGATTAAAAATGCAGAATACTCGATTTCGGTTCCATCTCTGATTTTGATGTCATTTTTTAGCTTCAAACGATCACAAATCTCCCAGAACTTTTATGGAAAGTATTTCCCGACATAAGATTTAGGGCTTTCTACAGTTTTTTTCAAAATGTAAGCTTTGGGTCAGAGAATCCTTATCCTTATAATTGATTTAAGTAATTGCAAAAGACCTTAACCTTAATATATAGTTTCCACATTAGGCTTCCCCATCACAAGGTCGATATGGGTTTGGTTCACACTAATTAGGATCCATTTTTCACCCAGACTTCGACCCATTAATTTAAATCATTTGTCGGGTCACTTTGTTTTCTTTATCTAGATCAAATTATGTAAATTAACCGATATTTTATTGAAAAACTAAAAAATGCAATTAATAGTTGTCCAACTTTATAGAAAATGACAAAATTGTCTAACATTTCCCTTTCAAACAAGCATTAATTATAGTTTTGACTCAAGTTTAAAAACAGTTTAAAAACTTGGTTAAGCCACACTACTAGATTAGTTGACTAGATTTAAAAACAAAACATTTGATCTAAAGATAACAAAAGTTCATCATTATGTCCTGTAAAGCTTTTGATATCGAAAAGTATCAAATACATAGGTCACGTGTGACACAGATCCAATACAATCACTTATACCTAATACCTTGCTAACATGAATGGGAAAATGGAGTGTGGCAAACTAGTATAATACCTTTATGATCTAAATTATATCATCTTCATTTGTAGGTCTTGATTTCTCTAACTTTATGATAAACCGCATATGCTAAAATGCATTAGAGAAATCATGTTTTCTCTCACGGAATGCTAAATAACATTAAAGAACCTTTATGGGATTAAAAACTTATATCTCCCTATGTCATGTCAAATTTATGGATACCCGTACTAAAACTGTATGCGTCTAAATGACATAGACACAAAGTCAATCCGTATTTATGCCCAATAATCTTTAAATGCTTAAGATCAACACAAATCTTAAAACTTTCATAAGTATTATGATAATGTATGATAACAAATATAACTGAGGATACACGATGATCATCTCTATTGATGAACTCTCATGCTGTCATAATACATCAAACTATACAAATGTACATGGAGCAAACATAACGATTCACTAATTAACAGTGTCTAAGGACGTCAAAACACCTATATTGTATACTTATGTCACAAACACAAGTGGGTGAAGTCCTTTATTTAAAGAATCAACTTACAGTTCCTTAGTCTTTAAATGCTCCAAACCTTAATGTCACATTTTCGTATCAACACCTTTATAATCAAATAATTGATCTTTAAATGCTAAGACCCTGTGATGTCATTTGTTGTTATTAAACATGGCAAGAAGATTACCACAGTATAACCAAATAGGTCTAGTTACTGAATCAACCACAGTCAACTCTAGAAATTAATTTTCTAAGCTAAACCGTCTGTGAATCAACCCCGTAGCATGCACTCTGCATGCCTAGTCAAGAAAGTCACCCATATCTTCTTGACACACTTCTATGATGTTGTACCATCTACAAACTTAAAACTGTAATCTTAAGTGGACTTTCAATCATCCAGAAACATAACTAAAATCTAAATTTGAATCCCCTACGAGGTTTAGTCTGTTGACTTTTCTTTATGTCAACATATAATCCTTAATTCCCTTTAGTATCGCAACACTTGCTAAACTGCATTCCATGAGAGGTCTGATGAGTGCTGAGATCTATCCCGTTGAATCTTAATACTTAGGATAGAAGATGCTACACCATGATCCTTCATGCCAAAGTTCTTGACCAAAAGTTGCTTAACCTCATATAACATGGTCAAGTAATTTGACATGAGCAATATCCACATGCAGTAATAGGAAGATAAATTTACTCCCCTTGATCACATAGTACGAGCTCCTTTTTAACTTTATTTTCTATGAAGCCGAAAGAGGTCAAACCTTATCAAATGTAAAGTATCACTTTCAGGAGGTTTGATATAAACCATATATTGTTTTACATAGCGTGCAAACCATGTCAGTTCCATCTGGATCTTAGAATCCTCAAGATTGTACCATATAGACCACTTTATAAAGGTCTTTACTTAGGAAAACAGTTTTGACAGCGATGTGTTGTAACTCTATATCATCATGAGCTACAATTGCCTTAATCACTCAAATTGTATCCTACGAGGATACGAGAGAAAAGGTAACCTAAAATTAACCTTTCTCTCTGAGTGAACCATTAGGTAACTGAGCGAGCCCATAAGCTGTTAAATTTTATCTCGAAATTCTTTAGGACTTAAAACTTTATTTACAATTGATGAGCTTGCAATACTAATGCAAATCAACTGGCTCTCAAACCTTACTATACTTCATGGCTTGTATCTCGTCATTCATCATATCCGACCGCACATCCATATTGGGTCCAGAAACAGCTTCTAGAAAAGTAACTAGATCTATAACATGTCTAATAGCATAGTCTTGTACACCTAATAGACTAAGTAATCAGATGGGATAACAGTTTGTCACACTCTAGTGGATTTACTTAACTATATTAGATCTTGTACCCCCAGGAACCTCTATGTATACAAGTATGGGTTCCTATTCTTGTACAGGCACGGTACAAAGACCTAGATCCACCGGAACAAACTATATGAGTAACAAGTACATGATAATTATAGTATCTACCCTTTTATCATCCGCAGGGTCAATGGGCCCACCATTATCATAGACATTATATTCCAAAAACTTAGTTATTTATGAGTCCACTATTCCAGTCCCTTATTCTCTATAGTAAACGTTGTAGCCTTAAAATGGTCGAGATATCTTACAAAATAGCAATGAGTGAAACAAGCATGCAATCTACCTTTATAAGGATTATACTAACTCAGTAGGGCAGCCCGTTACACGAATGTGTGCAAGGTTGGGTTTCAAAACTTTTAAATTGTTGGACCTCACCCCCCACACCTGGGCTAACATTTCCCACCCAGCGTGCGTTTGCGGGTTATATCACGGCGGGTGTTTGCGGGTTATACCGCGGCATCCAACCTTAATCAGTACTGTCCTCTTTGGTCAAAGGTGAGCCACGGATCGAACCCAAGACCTCAAGGTTTTGTTCCACTTTAAGTGGACGCCTCTCACCATTAATCCTAGGGAAAACCGTGCAACCTAATAGGAAGGATTGGAGTGTAAGACTAGAAGATGCATTGTGGGCCTACCGGACGGCTTACATAACACCAGTTGGAATGTCGTTGTACAAATTAATGTTTGGAAAGCCATGTCTACTTCCGGTAGAATTACAACATAAGGCATATTGGGCTATCCAAGATGCAACATGCACTTGGATAATGCAGGAGTGCATAGGAAGTTGCAGCTTCAAGAGTTGGAAGAGATGAGGAATGAGTCATATCAAAATGCAGTGATATATAAGGAAAGGATGAAAGCTTTTCATGATAAGATGATTTCAAGGAAAAGCTTCTCAGTGGGCTAGAAAGTGTTACTATATCATTCCAAACCCAAACTCTTTCCTGGTAAATTTTGTTCCTATTGGGTTGGTCTATTTATTATCACTCATGTCTTTCCTTTTGGTGCAGTGGAGATATGGAGCCTTAAAACTGACAAGACATTCCGAATGAATGGTCATCGCTTGAAGTCGTATTATGAAGGCTTCCAAATGGAGGACTTGGAGGTGTTAATGTTGGAGGATGTATCTAGTGTCACTTAAAGCATGCAACTGGAGGTCAAGCCAACGACGTTAAGCAAAGGCGTTGCTTGGGAGGCAACCCAAGGGAAATTAATTTATGTCTTTTACATTTTCGTATTTGTTATTTTTGTTAACTACTCCATTTCTTACATTTGATTTTACATTGAGGACAATGGAAGTTTTAAGTGTGGGGGTGCATGCATTAGTTTTAATGCATGTTTTTTAGCTTAATTGTAACTTAGGTGACTTCTTAGGTGGTTTTCAAAATTAAATGAACAAAATAAAAAATTTTCTTATTTTTTATTGCTTTTAAGATTATTTATTCATAATTAGAATGTGAATTGATTACTAAAATCCATAGAAAAATTTTGCATATACTTTTGCTCTTGTGGTTTGTTAATATGCATTAACTTTAAAAGGATAGTGACTAGTGGTAGACAAAGCTGGTGAGATTTTAAGCCTAATTTGACTGACACATCCATATCAGTTTCATTGCCTTTTGATAATGTATGACCTTCCTGACATGTACATCCCGATTTTGCATTGAATTTCTATTCAAGACCATATTTTTATCACATGCATTAACTTGGACATGATTAGGCATTCTTTGTTTTTCATAAACTACATTAGCCAAATAGCCTATCCTATTGACTTAATTTTTCCTTTGATAAACCCTTTTGAGCTTTATCCTTTCTTTTTTTACCATATTACATGTTTTATACTAAACCAAATGTCCTACCTAAGTCATAAAGCTAGTGGAACATTTGTGATGGGTGAGTTTGTGGATGTACAAAAGTGTAAGTGTGAGGGTGTACATATGTGTGAGTTAGTTAATGTTGGGATATTTCGTTATGTCTTATCATTGAAATTCCAATGTTGATGTAGTTTATTTTAATTTTTATACAGAAAAGAAAGAAAGAAAAGAGAAAAAAATAAAATGAAAATGAAAGAAAGGAAAAATGAAAAAAAATGTTTAAAATAAATGTATCAAGGAGGAATTTCATTTGTATTGAAAAGTTGTTTACGGTTAATGCATCTTCCTAGAGTTGTAATGAATGTGTTATTTGAATATGTTGAATATGAGGCAGATGTTAGCTTGGAAGGTTCACTCTTGTTATTTCAATGTATTGTTGGCATAAAGTGTATAAGTGATTCCTTCATATTAATATATATTTCATGTGGTTTGTGTGTGAGAGCTAAATGAGGTTGTGAAATATAAATGTTACATTCTTAATAGCTAATAGTACCTAGTTTTTGATTGATTATTACTTTTGTTTCACTAACTTTGATGGCTTGCATGCTACTTGACCTAAACCCATCTCACTTTACCTTTACCTACATTACAACCTTAAAAAGTCCTTTGATTCATAATTATGCATGTGACTTTTAATGGTGGAGAAATGAAATGATATGCAAAGTTATGGATTGTTGTGATCATGAATGGTGTCTGAGAGTACCCATGAAAATATCTTGTTTAAACACCTTCTATCCAAGTCTACCTCTAGATTACTCTATTTCTAAGGATAGTGAATATTCATAAATCATGAACAGAAGCTTTTATTGTTGAGTTTTTGCTTAGGTTTTGAAAGTCATTCTCCTTTACTTATGGTTATCTATTATTAAGAAATGTGGAAAATGAGTTAAAGTTTTGGTTTATGATTTTGATTTTGATGATTTGCCCGAGGATGATCAAAGGTTAAGTGTGGGGGAACTTGATATGTGTTTAAATTTTGATTCATATGTTATGTTACACTTAGTGATTAATGCCTTAGAAATGTTTAATATACTAACTTTAACTCATATGTAATTTTAGATACAATTTGGAAGTAAAGAAATTAAAGTGAGTCGAAAGTATGACATAAGGGTCATTTTCTGAAGATTTATTTTTTGCTTGTCTTCACGGAGAAAAAAGAAGAAAATAAAAGACAAGAAGAAGACGAGAAAAATGAAAGAACAAAGAAGAATTAAAGTGCCTAAAAAACAAAATACTGGAAATTGCATGTTCCATGCAATTTTGTGCATTTAAATGTAATAGGCAATCATGCTTAAGAGGAAGGACAACGCAGGTGGCCAAGCTTAGAAGTCAAAATGATAGCGTTACAAGCACCAAAAGCGCATGCATTAAACGCATATGGGCTAGTCGTGAAACGCATGCATTAGGCGTTAAATGCATGCATACGCTGTATGAAACGTATGCATATGTTGCGTTAAAAGCATCGTTCCAAAGCAGTGAAGAGGAAGGTTTTAATGTGAGCAAAGTTTGTTTGACCCATCAAGGGAACAATGCGCCGCAAGCGGCAGAGGGAAGCAGGCATGAAGAAAGTGATGGCTATGGCTTGGCAGTTGGAGAAGCTAAAGAAGAGTTGCGGCAAAAAGGAGTGCTAAATGGACCATCATCTTTAATTTTCCCATCGTGAATAATGAAGAGTAGAGAGGGTTGTGTAATAAGGTAGTGAGAGGAGAGGGGAAAAAAGTATATAGAGAAAATGAACCACAGTTGGAGCATTAAAATAGAGATGGAAGGATACTTTTTTGTGCCAGTACCAAGGGATTATCAACGCTAAGTCACAATTAAGCTAATTTTATCATTTTGAAGTTGTAATTTTTTTGGATTATTATGTTGTTGGTATTGACTTGATTAGTTTTGAGATTAATGATCTTAATATGTTATTTTGATTATTTTATTTCCTATTGCTAAAACATTGATTGTAATCTATAATCATTACTTTTGATGTTTGTAAGTAGCATCTAATGTTCGTTAATCATTAGGAACAACATAACTTAGATTAGATAACCCAAACATGTGAGGTTGCTGCCTATATTGATCATTTTCCAATTCATAATGTGGCTACCAAATTGAATCTAAAGATCGTATCCTAGGTTGTTCAGTAGTTGGGTTTAATTGATGATCGTATCTTGATTAAATATAACTTAAGGGAAAACCAAGATTGATTGTTTTTAAACTATAACAAAACTCCTAACTCTAATTCCAACCATATTTTGAAATGCTTAGAGATAGAATTAACATTTGACTTCTTCAGAAAAGTTGTAGAAATATGTCTCTAATTTATTCCAAATCAATAATCAACTTATTTGGATATCTACAGTTCAAGATATCATCACAATACCAAAGTCTATTCAATGAAAAATCTCCAGTTCATAATATTCCAGCATACATTTTCACCAATATCTCATATATGTCATTCCAATTCAGGCATAATTCTCATACTACCAAACGTATCATAAAGATCAGATTGTCACTTACTTGTTAGGCTTTCAATTCAACTCAAACTTCAGATTAAATCAAGTCTCCATGCAAGCAAAATTCATCACAAACTTATGATGAAAACAAGTTGATTTTGGACAACGAGATGAAGGTAACTTTCAACAAGTTTTCTTGGCTATTTTGTGTAAGGTAAAAAGCTAGTTTTATTGCAACAATTTGGCTAGGGTTTAGGCAAATTATAGAGGAGAAAGTTGGAGCAAATTTTGGTGAAGGAAGCAAAAAGGGAAGCAAAAACTTGGGTGCTGGAATTTGCCACATCAACATGCTAGGTGTCAATAACTTACAAAGACATGTCTTAAAGCATGCTAGCCATTTGTTCAACAATTAAGCTGCCACTAATCCACTCATTATGCTACCATTTGTCACCTTTTTATCAGTCCACATGTCACTCCAAGATTGGTCCAATTTTCATTTAATTAATAGTCCCTTTTTCAACAATTTAACTATGCTAAATGTCACTCAAATTTAGGCTTAATCGTCCAAATTTTTCATGTATCAATTTATCCTACCACTTGACGTTTATCCTAGTCCAAATGTACCTCAAATTCACCAAAATTCTAAAATAATACTAATGGTCTCCAAATAAAATTTTAATGCAAATAACTAACAATTCATATTTTAATCACATTTATAAATCAATTATACTCGAAAAATCTCAATGAATGCATATATAATCATATTCATGTGCATGTCATATTTAACTAAAGCATGATGTGCATTTCCTAATTTCTTAGTACTTTCTCATAAATCACAATTCTAGCCTTAACATAGGTAACAAGATATTACAATTCTTCCCTCCTAACAAAAAAATTCATCCTCGAAATTCTTACCTGAATAATTGAATAAGTAGGAGTACCAATTCTTCATATGCTCCTCCGTTTCCTATGTGGCTTCCTCACTCAAACGATTCTTTTCCACTTGATTATAGTCAATGGAATTAGTTGGATTTCTAATTAATTATACAGATATCACACTATCTTGTTTATTTCCTCAATATATTTTAGATTACTCAAAATTCTCATTTCGTATGCTGACAATAAATCTTCATCAGATCATACCAATATTTTTTAGCATACTCACATATCACACTTTATGTATTTTAAAAATCTTTATTGGTTCATAGGTTATGGTCCTATTTTGACAATAATTTCAGGTGGACCAATTTACGTCGGCTTAACTTATACTTTTTTCCTAAACTAAGCACACAAGTGTTAATACACTTAACTCATGTGTCTATCTCACTTTATTCCAGATCTTCGGTGTTGATCCACCTAATTCATTTGTCTTTCTTGAGTCACTTAATTTCTAATATACATCAATCTCACTTATCATCAACATCTCCCATCAATTCTAGTCTTTAACTATTTTTAGGCCTTATTCATCCAAATATAAAGACGATTGACTCTTTCTATCATATATCACCTCATATGATATTCTAATGATATCACTGTGATATTGATTATTATGCTTAAGGTCAATTAAAACTTAACTTTGACGTCATGTTCCTATGAACTCTATAATATAAACTTTAAGCATATCTCCAACTGTTAAGACTGTTGGCAATAATTACATATAGTCACTTTCTTTTTTACATGCATGGCCATCAAACATTACTTAATCATTTTCCTACTAAGATGTATAGCATAAGTTGTTGTTTGTGCTTTCTCTAACAATCTTTTACCCAATCATCTTTATTGTGTACACAATCTTCATATAACAAACACAAGGTATCAATTTCCTATTCAAACTCAAAATTCGGTTTCATTATCAATTTTCAATTTCCTCAATAAGATTCATAATTTTTGAACCCTCAATTTGGGCTTTGCTAATCTTTTCATGCGAAACTGATTTTAAAATCGTTAGCTAATAGTACTTTGATTTGAAACATCATCTCAATATTCTACACTCTTCAATGCACTAGATTTAGTAACCACAATATTTGAATTTGTGCTATTCCTTTATTGAATTTTCTGTTCAAGCGTCAGATATATACACTGGTTTTACCAAGATAGTACTCATTTGTACAATCATAGTCCTTCAATACTTCTATCTATTATCTCAGTGTCGTATAAAATTCTTTCAAACTCACTACGTTCCTCAAACTTTATTAATCTGCATATTTATAAAAACTATCCAAATTGTCTCACTGTACATATAATGTCTCCAAGCTGTCAAAGTAATGGCTATTTCAACAAATTTCAAATCATGTATCAAATATTCAACTCATGAGATTTTATTTGTCTCTATGCATACAAAATCAGTTTATTATATATATTGCAACAAAGTGCATCTTAATTTCTAATGTGAGACATCACTGTATATTACAAAATCTCTAAATTCGTTATTATTTGTTATGATCGAGTGCCTTTCAGATACAAAATACAAATACTGACCATTAGGCTCAGTCTGAAACAAAAATTATAGAACAAAGCTCTACGTGCAGAATTATGATCTTAAAGCATTTTTAGATAGGATACTCTGATCACAACACTTTTATCTGAACAGGCATTATATGCAATGCTTATAGCTTTCACTTTTAATGTACAAACAGAATTTCATATTCATTCAAAACCGCAGATTGTTTTAAAGTAATCAAAATATTCTTTTCAACTTTTCGAATACATTTAAAATAACTTTTTGAATACATTCAAATACAATTTATGATCATAGTCACTATTTAATTCAAGAAAAATTGGATCACGTTATCCTTCAAAGCCATAATAATGTTGGGGACATTGTTAATTCAAACAAATATTGCCAAAACTCTATGTACTCACGATTAGTTCTCGTAATTCCTTAAGTAATCAATTCCTCAATGAAGTAATATTATCTTATGTTAATTTTGGTTTTCCCTGATTGTCTCATTTTCTCGAATAATTTTCTCCATTCATTCGACTTCCTCTAATTTCCCATTGATTTATTGTAATGTCAAACCATTTTTACTAGTTTCTCCCCTCATTTCAATTTATTCACAATCCTAACTTCTTTTGATGGCAACACATTTATCAAATCAAATTTATATTCCCTGAACATATTTGCATAATGTAATATGGGCCTAAGTTCTCCTCACATTAGCAAGAGTTTCACCTCAATTTCAAAAATCCAATCACATAGTTGGATACTTTACATCAAACAAAATACATACACTCTCAGTAGCATATTCTACATCTTATGCTTGAGTCTTTTTAGGAATAGAACTCTAATATTCACTTTTAATTAATTCCATTTTCGTTCATTCATAAAAGTAAACCATCTAGTCTACTTAACCTTATTCGATGTAATTTTTCTTCCAAAGAAGATTTCTTGCTACTATCAACTATATTGTTCATCTAATCCTTATCAATTAACTATTCCCATCATTACTTGCTAGACATTCTTAGTACCTCAAAAAGATCAATTTCAACTATTCATCATATCTCAATAAGATCAATTTAAGTCATAACTTATATGATCATAATTTCCTTTATAATAAGGCTTAGTGAAGCATTAAGCAGATCCATTACTTTTATACCTTGGTATATACCATCAAAATCATTACATCTTATCTAGAGATGTATTTAAGACAATTTACTAATTAATAACTTATGCTTAGGATACCTTAATCTCATTTGATTTAGGTCAACACTTCTCTTTTTGCGTCTATCCTCGGTCGAGGGGACTATGCCACAATTGTGCCCTTCTTCTTTTTCCTCTAATTAATCACACATCATAACATTATTAACAA
>JANJEY010000009.1:30263377-30290607 GCA_024703695.1 Erythroxylum cataractarum
TCTATCCTCGGTCGAGGGGACTATGCCACAATCGTGCCCTTCTTCTTTTTCCTCTAATTAATCACACATCATAACATTATTAACAATCTCAATCTATCCTTGATTGATCACCATAAGCACTTTCATTTATTACTCTAATTCATCTTAGATTTTGAACTATGGAGACTATGGCTAACAAATATTCATATATAATCGATTTCTTCCTATAACATCTCCATGCATATAATACTTATGTGCTCGATTCTCTCACCTATCATGGTGATCCCATTATTAAATATGTGTTCATAAAATAACAAATTAGCTTAACCGTGACAACTTTTACATATATCACTATCATTATCCCTTCTTCCAATTACCATTATATTGACATACATACGTATGTTCAGTATCAATTTGGAATTATAGATACAAAATCATCGTGAAATTTCGATCTCAATTCTTCTAGTGGATCATAACTCTTGTCACATTAATCAATAACCATATTAGTTCCAAGTTCATATTCTTAGGATCATAATAATTTTTTTCATTTCATTCATAAAAAATACATTTAAATATATCACATTTTTGCACAAATGTATAAGTCTTTCTTTATGAACATCAATGTATAGACAATATGCACAATGCATGTTCAATGACAGTTTTGGGTATCTTATCTAGATTTTGTCACCATATCATTCAGATAGCAAAACCCTCATTAATATAATTTGTACTTAGGGTTTGAACCATAATAAAACATTGTGAAACTAATTTCATAACCCAATTGACCATTTCAGATTGTTTTCTCATAATATACTTTCGGGTCAACTTTACATAATTATTATGATAAGGTAAATGACAAAATTAGGTAACACTTCCTTTTGGAAAGTTGTTCTCCAATGTTTTAAGTTTCTAAGATCATTCAATTTGGTTAATTATTCTATGGGTTATGCTTAAAATACTACAGACTGTGTACATTTGAAATTTTGGCTATTGCATTATCATGCATTCAAGTTGTACACCTCATATCTCTCAATTCCAATATACAAAAATTACAAACTTTATACCAATCAAAAGCTAAGAGAATAAGCTATAAATTTTGTGAAGTCATATTTGTCTGATTCAGCCTATATCAATACAATTTATTCAATAACAAAAGGACCTAATTTCTATCCCTAGTAGTGCTACTGCCTAAGCCAAGACTTACTTTAAAGCTCAATTTCAAGACCCTTAAGGACAGAATTCAAATTCAATTTCTACTTCACATTTGTATCCAAATGTCTCGAGTTCAATTTAAATCAAGAATCATTTCATTTTTCAATCTACATATCAAAATATAACCAAAATACTGAAGCATGTTCAGTAAAAATGTTCCAATTATCAAATTCCAGCACACCTCAACATTTTCATCCTAACACCCCTCCTTCAAGACAACTTTGCATGATCATTATGACAAGGAAAATGGTATGTGAACGAGACTGCCTACTTGAATATTATGATTCTCAACTGGAAAGATGAATGCCGGATTTATGTCCGATGACCTCTGAATGATATTTTAATTCTCAACGAAAGTTGAATGTCGGACTTAAGTCCGATAACTATGAGATTTTGATTGTGAATTATAAATGTCTTCTATATATAACTTAATTCTATAAAATCGGACCTTACTTATATTTGACACTTTTCTCATTTTCGATTGTTTATTTTAATTTGTTTTCGATAGTTTACTTTTACTATAATTTCTAAATTGCTTAAATTCTAAAAAGCCCCTGTATACTTTCCTTGCATCAATTAATTTTATTACAAAAATTAACCAAACATTCCCTGTGGATTTGATCCCAACTTACCATAACTACAAATTTTAGTGTGCAGAGTCGGGTAAATTTTGCAATGCACTGGACATGCGTTGTCAGGTGTTTTTCAATTCATCTCATTATCTTCTTTGTTTTTACTTTGCTATAACTTTCCTTGAAATTTTGGCACAGAAATGATTCAAATTTCCCTCGATTTGAAGTTTCCCTTTAACATTGCTTATTGTTTTTATAAAATCATATATAAATGGACATATCTATGTCATATTTGTTTTATTTTGATTTTCAAAATATAAAAACTACCCATAATTTGGTTTTTTAGATATGAGCGCTGAAGGTAATTGAGTGAATAATCAAATTAACAAATTGATTCGTATACATTAATTAGCACTTATTCATGTTACTTATCTTTAGTTCTATTGGTGGATGTTAAAAAAGAGACGTGCGAAAGATGAACTTCAAATGCTTACACCATCGAAGAGAAGTAATCAAGGGAGAGCATCATATGGAGAATTTTATTTCATTCAAACTGGAGAAATTGGAATGCGGCCTAAACCATTTTTTAAATTATGTGATTTATTGGTTGGAAAAGGTTTGCTTCGACCCATTGTAAATGCAACTGTTGAAGAACAAGTAACAAAGTTTCTATACATATTAGGCATAATGTTACCAATCGGGCTATTGCATTCTTTTGGAGTCGATCTAGGGAAACTGTAAGTCATCATTTTCATAGGTTTAGAAAGCAATTATAGAGATAGAAGACATCTTTCTATGACAACTTGACAGGTTAGAAACCCCATCGAAAACATTGAACAATAGTGGATTTTACCCATTTTTTAAAGGTGATTTTCTTTTCTTAACTTAGTATAATTATATTAAACACACATAATGTTTCATAATAATATAGTTCAATGTCACGATTGTATTGGTGCAATTGATGGTACACATATCCTTATCAAAGTGCCTACTCGAGATGCTCCTAGGTTTCGTGGAAGAAAGGATTATTCAATACAAAATGTGTTGTGTACTTGTTCTTTTAATATGAAGTTCACATATGTATTGGCTGGTTGGGAAGGAACAGAATCCAATTCACAAATTATGAAAAGTGCACTAACCAAGCAGTACTCACTTAAAATTTCCCAGGGTAAAAATATGGCTCAAATCTTATTAATTAATAAATGTCATAAATTGCATTTTGACATAGTTTTTTATCATAGGAAAATACTATCTTGTTGATGCTAGATTCATATTGAGAAGTGGACTTTACACCATATAGAGAGGAACGATATCACTTGAAAGAATATTCAACTAATCCTCCATGAAATGCTCATGAATTATTCAATTGTCGACATTCATCGTTGCGTAATGTTATCGAAATGGTTCCCTATTATAACATCCACCATAGAACCAACATCTAGCATTCAGACACAAAAAATTATTATTATGGCTTGTGTCATTTTGTACAATTTCTTAATTGTTGCATATCCAAATAATCCATTCCTTAATGAAAAATAGAATGGAGGGAAGAATGATAACCAAGATGGCTATGAAAATGACAATAAAGATTATGCACATAGTGGGGAAATCATAAGAGATAGCATCACTGCTCGTATGTGGGCTGATTACACTTTAGGATAGATATTGTCACATAAAAATAAATTTTTATGTTTTATTATTTTTTATTGCTTTAAAAACATTTAATGGCTACTTTTATTTAAATATGACATTGTTTATTAGTGTTAGTGTTTTCACATACAACTGTCTCTTTGTAATGTTTGTGTTTATTCATTATTTTTACTCATTTTTTTCTATTCTTGCCTTTTATATTGTTTGGAAATATTTGAAGCATCAATATTGTGTATGCTTCAGATATAAATTTCACCCTTTGTAGTTGAATTTGTAACATAGAAAATGCCTCCCCGAAGAGAGTCGTGCAATTGGAATCAAGCTATGGATGATGCCTTGGTTGATGCATACTTGCACCTAGGGGTGTTCATGGTAAGATAACCTGACCCGTTTATGAATAACCTAAACCTATTTTCAGGTTCGATTCTCAGGGTAACTAAAAACTATCCATATCCATATATGACAAAAAATTATAAAAATAATTGGTGAAAACAAAAACAAATTATTCATAAAAGTAAGCATAAAAAATCCATGAAAGACTAATCTAATATGTTAAACCCAAACAAAGTAAAAATAAGCCAAACAATGTCTTATAATAGATCCATAATAGTAAAAAAAAGAGATAAATTATTAAACAATTATTATTTTAGTCAAAGAATTTTTCTATTAATAGTTTAATACTTGGATCAATAACTCTGACACATATTAATTACTATTTGAAATAGAAGTATTGAGTGTTATGCATTAGTTGTTACTTATAATAGCAATGTTCAAGATTAATGTTTAATAACATAGAATTAAAGTAGTTTTTTCTTTTCTTCTTTTTTTTTTTACCTTAAGAATTAATATTGTAAATACTAGTGAATTTATTATTAATAATATCCTTTTAAACTATATCTAAATATATAATAGGTTTTTTGAGTGTTTCAAGTTCAAGTTTAAACCTAAACTTATAGATCAGGTTCGGTTTGGTTAACCTGCTATAGGTTCAGTTAACTTAGAACCATCAGTTAGAAACCTGAACTTGAACTATGAACTTCATGTTTCAGGTTCGGTTCGAACCAAACTTGAAATCAGATTCAGTTAACCTTGTTTACAAGTTCGGTTTAAGCAGTTCAAGTTTAATTCAAAAGTTCGCAGGTTTTCTTGAACACCCCTAGAAATCATTTATAAAATGTATGTAGAACCAAAAACCACCTACTGAATGAACTGGTGATGGTCCCCATAAATCGGTATGAACTAATTTAAAAGGTGAGGTAGCATGAGACATAGATTTAGGGAAAGGCAACAACTTAGATTTTCCAAATTGGCATGCTTCATAGAAGAAGATTTGGAAATCAATATCAACTTTGTAGTTATTCAATGTATTCTTTAGGACTCTATTACTGGGATGTCCTACTTTATAGTGCCAAGTCTTGAATTCTTGGTGTTTCTTTTCTAACATGGTTGCTATGTTTGTTTGAGCATGCCCTTGTTTCTTCTTCTTCAACCAATCATCCATCAGATAGAGACCTTGGATTGGCCTCCCTTGTGCTACTTGTTGCCCTGTCCTCTTGCCCTTAACCACACAACCATCATTAGTAAATGCAACTACCACTGGATTATCCTTTGTTAATTTATGTACACTCAAAAAGCTTATAGTAGTAGATACAATTAAAATATCTTTTAAGTGTTAAATTTGAATGCAGTAGAGAGGTTGTGCCAATACCAATTATGCTAGCCTTTTCTCCAGTACAAGTGGAAATATATTGTTTACCTGTGGGAGAGAAATGATCAATTTGTGTAGAATTTGGTTTCACGTTATATGAAGCACCACTATCCATATACTATGAGGAGTCATTGACCGTGTGAGGTCCCGCATAAAAGGCTGAAGGTGAATATCTATTTTGTGTTGATGGTGGGTAAAAGTTTCCATCAAACTTGTGATAGCAATTCAGTATCGTATGTCCAAGTTTCTCGCATAAGTAGCAAAAGAGATGTCCACCACTATTATTATATCCTCCTCTTCTTCCATGAGATCTACCATGGTCTCGTCCACCATGTGAACCACACAAAGAAGATTTTTCGGAGGAATTCTTCTGATAGTTATTAGCCGAATCTGATCCCTCTCATTGAGCCACATTTTCTAATGGTTGAATAGTTAATAATGAGAGGTGATTGAGTTGCTCCAACCTATTTTCGAATGTTAATAATAATGATTGTTTTTCAACCTAAGTTAAATCTACTTAATCAATTAGCTTTACTGCAATGGGATTGTAGTCTGCGTCCAAACCATTCAACGTTTAGAATGAGGTCATTTGTAACAATTGGAGCTCTTACTAAGGTGAGTTGATATGAGATGCTCTTCATTTTTGCCAAATATTCTTCCATCTTCATATTGTTTTTCCTAGTTTTATGGAGATTCGACTTGAACACCATCACCTTGGACTTTATAGATGCACACGTAAGGTCTTTTGCTCCTATCCAAAGCTCTCGAGCAGTTTGATAGTGAAGAAGTTTAGTACCAATCTCGAGGCTCATTGTGTTGCACAGTCACCATACAAGAAGCCTATCGACTGAGAACCATTCCTCAAATGTTGGATTTCGAATGATCTCCATTTCAGAGGTGATGAGGCGAGGTGGTGCTACACTGGTCCCATTAATGTGGGATACAAGTAGGTTTCTTTCAATCAACAGGAGGACAACAAACTCCCAGAACAGATAATTACTCCTATCCAACTTGATAGATGTAGTCTGGCTGGATGAATTGAATATCAACCACATAAAAGGTCTAGTGATGGAGAATCCTTATGCTTTTCAAGTTGGTTTCAACTTTTATCTCTTTTAACTTCTGATAAGATACATGTTAGGTATCTTATTATTAATTTTGACATTATTTGTTAATTGGATTTTCAAGATAATGTTGATTAGCTTAAATTTTTAATTAACATGGGATTTAAATCTATAATCTATTTTGGGATAATGGTTATTCAATTTGAATAGATAATAGTAACTGTAATGTGGCTGAGATTCATGTGGATAGTAGGCTGAATGTCCTCGTTTGTGCAGAGGAAAAATAATAGATGTTGGACAACTTATTAGTTGGTATTTTTGAAGTAATTTTCGATAAGGCTTTATAAGTGTTTTTGCTAAAAAAGAACTTTTGCTATTGCAAACTTATAGGTGTATCACGTAATTCTTGCTACTGAAAACTTACAAGTGTATCACGTATCTATTGCAACTTTTCTTGGCTGATTACGTACCCTGGGATGATCTTGAGTGCTATGTTTCTCTTATGTGAAGTTGTCATTGATTGGGTAGTTTTGTAGCTGGATTTTTCAACTGACTTTAAGTTGATAATTAATCCATCTTGCTGCTACGTTTTTTGTTGATTAGGTGACATAAGTGGGCTGAATAATTGTTGATGGCCAACTACATACTTTCCTATTGTTGAATGAGAATTGAGGGTGGTCTTGGGTAATTTTGTGGTTGTCGTTTTTGGTATTGGTGTGCAAAAATTTCAGAAGTTTTTGTAACTTTGTAGTTGTTGTCTTTATTATTGGTTTTATGTGAAAAACTTCAACAATTGTTGTACCTATTGCAGCTCTATTGAGTTAACGTTTTGTGACTGTTGTTCGTGGGATGTTTCAGTAACTGTATCGAAGGTTCAAAGCACATTTTTTTGTTGAAAACCTCCTGTTCTTTCGTTGATGAAGCGACATATTTGGAGGAATTGTTTTTATATCAAGTGTTGTCTTTGTTTATGCTAGTTATTGTTTTATCACTTCAGTTGTTTATTTTAGTATCGTTATCATTAAACATTATTGAAAAAAAAAATTATTGAAGTTCGTACAAGACAACCATATTATTAGGTATGATATACTTTCACAGATAGTAAGAATGAAGAATAGTGTCAAGGATATGATGAGTCGATTTTGTAATGTCTTGAATAAAACTATTGTTACATCATATGTAAAAATAATTAAGCTATATAAGAGCTCCAAATAGGTAGACAAAGTGTATCGAATTGTATTACCAAATTTTAATATTAATTTATATTTATGTGTTTAATTTTTTTAGTTTTAGATTGTGTTAGAAAACACTGAAGTCAAATATGAGATTTTTTGAAACTACCACATACTTCCGGAATTTTTTTCTCAAACTTCTACGGTGGATACTTCCCAGATGATGCGCTCCCCTTCTTTAATTATTATGACACATATTAGAAAAGTCTCCCATTGGACATTTTGCGGGTTTCTGTCATTTTGTTCAAGAGATTAAAGAACTAACAGCTCCGAGTCAGCAGCGCAATAATTAAGTCCTGACGATATCTTGATCTTTTGTTGTGATGTTACTTGCCAAGGAAAAGAAAACAATGAACACGTCCCAGATATGGGATCTCTGGAACCATCCTGAAAATCCCAAGTAATCCAACCTGTAATCTGCAATTCAAAGCATCTGAAGTTCTGAACTGAAACAACTGGCCTGAAGCGTCCGTGTCTTCAGCTTTTTCCAAGTTATATAGCTCGTGATTGCAGTTTGCAGGCGCGGGTTTAAAGTTTCTCTTAAGAAGAGTGGCAGTGGTTATCTGACAAAGATACAGGTGGGGCATGGGGTGTGTGGGGCTTTTTCAGTGACAATGGGAACGGCAACCAATAAGCATGACAATAACGAAACAACTTTTGATGAATACTTTGGAGCATTGAGGAAGCAATCCACATGATCTTTAGCAGGGGATGGGAGGGGTTAGCCGACGCCACGGGTCGTCATGTCAGCTTTATAACATAAAGTTAAGAGGGACCGAATCTTTCAGTTAATAAATTTTAACGAGGAAACTTTGAAGAAGAAGAAGATATGGAGATTTCCCACATATTAATGAATGGTCAGTCTGACATGACTCAAGAAGAAGAATCGCGTTAAAATTGTTCTTCTTCTAACTCCGCCATCGTTTCGCTGCCAAGAGGGGCATCTGGGTTGTAGCTATAGCCAGAGTAAAATCAAGTACGTACCTTTGACAACTCAACCGTTGGTCTATCACAACTAAAAAGTGCTGTTCCTGTTCAGTTTCATCTTAATCTATTGATCACATGTCTCCAGTATTAATTTCCGGGTCCATAACCATAATCATATCCCGGTCTACCTAATTAAGTGCTCATTTGGTACCAAATAATATTTACAGCTCACCTATTCTTCAGGCGCACCAGTGAAAGCTGAGTAGCACTGCTCATATAAAAACGTCATCTAATACACCTGGGATATTGTAGTGAATCTCTGTTCTAAGAAGTCTGGGCATGAATCCTACACCTGATGCTCACGTCCATTCAGTTCAAAACATTGCACATGAATCATCCTGGATTATCAGAGTCTTAATTAAATGAATAATTATGGAGTGAAAGCATTTAATACATGAATCGGGTAGGATTGACATACAGCACTTTACGATAAATTAGAATTTCACTATAATCCATTTGTGTAATCAGGATCTTGATTCATAACACCAAACCTTTATAGCTGATACATGATTCAGAGCACCAACTCCTCAATGGACAATTTGCCAGGAACTCTAACCTCTTTGAAATTATGTGTTGAACGTCTTTTAAGATTTCTTTTTAGATTCTAAGGTTTCACATCATTTATCTGGCTACGCCATTATAATATACATACTGTAACGACTATATTATTAATTCTCCAGAGAAACTAACTGGCTAGGTAGGGCAAATTGGATCCAAATCTTGACGTGCACATTTAACATGCATGTGACTCCAGCTGCAGCCACGTATGTCCCCAAATGATCATAGCAGTTAACAGTAGTTATATGCGATTGGGTACAACACTAATCATGTGCCTTGTTTCTCTGATCTCATTTCACACAGTGTTGAAACGGAATGTTGTCTTGAATTGTTGTAGATTAAGCCAAGCCGCTCCCTTCGATTCTCGGTCACACACACTATAAAGAAAGATATATCAATTGGCTCTCATTCTTCCAAGTGTATCACTTCCTCATCTCTTTCCCTCCAACTCTTGCAACCATAAAAGGAAAAACTTATCCTTTCTTTCCTGTTTTGAAATTTTAAGCAATCACTGATTAGATTTAGATATCAATTCTGGGGCCCTATCACCAATCTATACCATTATTAGATACAAAAGCAAATATGTAAAATATATTCCTAATCACACAATTGGTAAACTAATCAACTCTTGACATCGCTTTCTATCCTATAAAAAAATATCCCATGCAATCTTCGTAAACTACACAAACAAATATCCGTTGTCTCTCCCTCCCCCTTGCATAGACACACACAAGTAAGTGTCAGGACATGTTCTTCACCGTCTTTATGTCCATTCCATACTTTATTTCTCACTTCATTCATTTTCGTCCACTCTGAACTCATTGCAATTTGACTGAAACTCGTATAAATTTCCTAGAGATTTTTCACTCTCGATATTACATTTCCTTATGCATGTTTCACTCTTCTTTCCTGTGAGCTTGTCTCAAATCTTTTCTCGTTCATGCATTTGTTATCTTCTCTTTACCACCGTTTTCGACATAGAGAAGAATATCACTTCCTTCCCATTTTCTCTTATCTGAGAGCTACTGGTAGACGTTGACTTTTCCGTGTATAGCCATGAAAGTAACTGCACTACTCCTAGTAGCAACAAGCAATCTTCAAGCTGTTCCATAACTAAATGTAAATGGATGCTATGATTTTTTTGGGTCTTCAATTGCGGCAGTTAACTTAGTACCCGTCTGGTTTGGTTTAATTATTGTTCAGCCATTTCACTGAGTGTAACACTCCTTGATATTGCAGGAACAATTAATATCGATCCATCTCAAGAAGTTCGGTTTCTAACTTATACCTCCCAGGGAAGAGCAACAATGGTGGAGTCCAGTAATTGCATAGATAACATTAACCAGGTAACGGCAAGATCCATCTCCTACGGTTTCAATTGCTACTTATGCATATGTGTTCATAAATAGTTCACTTGCTAAAGATTGGATTTTTGGCTTGTGTACAAAACGTGGTTGTGGTATTTTATAACGTACAGATAAATATTCCTTTTTGTTCAAAAGTAAACTTTGTCCAAATTAACTTGTGGTAGCTGAAATTAAGGATGTATGGTTGTTGAGAGGGAGTAAAGTACGTTAGTCAACTTACAAGCCTCTGCGGCTTCACCTGATACACATATGCCATTTCTGGTGTGGTCTAGATTTGTCTTGCAGCTATAAACTCAGATTTTATGTAAAGTTTATTATTATTATTATGGGCAGTCATGTGACACAGTTCCTGTTCAATTGAAAAAGGGTTTTCCTATGGGACTCTTAAATCTCTTTAATTCCAAATTGTCACATGACTAACAGTGAATTACTAAAAAATTCATTGAGATGATTTGACCCATAGAACCTATAGGGCATACTACTATTGAAACTACTTATTCAAACTTTCAAGGAAGTGTATTAAGAGGCCTTTGCCTGGTATGTATATAGGTATTGCTCAGACCCCAGATTAATCAGGGTGTTCCTATAATTTTGGGCTACCTTTCAACTTCTCACTAGTTTGCTGTTATTTGAAGGACTCTTTTATCTTCTTATACAGGAATATATTATAATGTTGGTAGGTGTATAATCTTATCAATTTAAAACCAAGTATCAAACCTTCCAAATGCAAACTAAAGGCCAACAATTTGATTCCAAAACATTCCTAATCAAATTAATTGTTGACCTTTAGTTTGCATTTGGAAGGTTTGATATCCAATCTCTAGGTTATGGTTTATTAGGATGAGTGAAGTTTGTTGAATGGTCACATTGTGAAATCTTGTGGTCTATTTTAGTACCTTGAACCATATGGGACGAGGGAGATCTGGCATATGATTTGTTAAGAAACTATCAGGTTGACTTTGTGCACAACAACATGACAACGATGCTATTAAAACAAATTACGCAAATCCCAAGGAAGACAGATCCACTCATAGCTAACTAGGCGTAATTCATGAAATAGGGCAGTAACAGACAATGATCCGAACCCCCCTCGTAGCTTGCTAGGGACATATCCAGGCGGCCGTAAAGGTCCCATCGACCATAGCGAGCACAGGCGAGACAACTTGGTTGTTGGCTTCCCATCAGTATATTACAGCGAAATTACAGAAGGCAAACTTTCGTGTTTTCTTTTCACCGGTATAATTATAGAGAAATTTCTAGTTCTGTTTCATAGTGCTAGGCTAATGTCTTGTTCTATGCAAAGTAACTGGCAGCAAGTAAATTTCTCTGGCATGAGTTAATCTGGCAGTGAAAATTAAGGGTTCATAAAATTAATTATCGTATCATATGCAGAACTTACAAAACAATGTTGTATTAGGTACTGGAATAGAGTTATTACAGAGAATCTAGATGAAAGTTGTGCATTATGGTAAATCTAAAAAGGCAAAAAAAAAAAAAAAAAGTCTCTTCGACACATATTTGGACTTGTAAAGTTATATTGTTCGAGGACCAAATATTTTGTTTTATAAAACTTGGCAATTAGGTTTGATGTCTACTGTCCACTAAAGGATCACCAACAGTGCATTCAAATAGGGTCCACTGAATGACCATGTGCTTCTGTTTTTCCTTGTCCTTGTCTTTCAAAACTATGTACAGCTGCGTTTGCTTACTTGGCCCTGCTCTGTTACTTGGACTCAAATACCTTTTTTTTAAAAAAAAAATCATACATATATCACAATGCAATGAATCTGCTTAATGGTTGGCTGACTAATATTCACCTTTCTCAATTCTATGATGAATGGCTGTATTTGTAATTTGATTAGTAGCATAGGACTAGATGCATGAATATATCATACAATTAATATGCGTAAAAATTGACTTGCACTTTTCTTATTAACCTTTGTGACAATTATATTGAAACTTACATGAAATATTGTATTTCATTTCATTTATCCATACAAGTAAAACTATTTTTTTAAATATTCATAATAAAACTTTCTATAAAAGTCTCAGATCAAACCCCGGTTAATATTCTTTTAATAATATTAACTTTATTGGAAATGACTAGCATCATTACCGTTATTAATTTTCCAAATATTTAAGCTTTGTCAAGTTATTATAACTACAGCACATCGATCCCACGTATTAGACAAGGTAAAACCTAGTTACCTATCGTTCGTATCTAACAATAAGACATCAAAGCCACGTATCAGACAAAAACAAGATGTAAGACAAACAACTAGAAGACATCAGAGGAAGTTTCCTGGGAGACCATAATTGTAATATAGATCACGAAGTTTTCTGAATCAGATGTAAAATTTAACAACAAACTGACGAGAAGATCCACATTCACAAGGGGTTATAGGCTTATAGTTATATGACCCATATGACCTTTTAACGGTTAATGTTACCGAAATTAATTGTTTTCTGTTCACGAGATAAGTGATGATATGCAATTAACTTTAGTAAAAAGAACAATCAAATAAAATTTTTGACATGAACGCAGTTTATCTTTATTTTTTGTCATGTAAAGATCTTCCATTCACGTGGAAAGCAAGTTATACATAAAAAAGAATCATGCAAGGGGATTGAGGGTGTGAAGGGATAGTATAGTATAGACCAAAAAACATGAAATCAACATTTGTCTCCAAAGTCCAACACCATAAGGTTTTGCTCGACACAAAGAAGGTAACAACAAAAAGGGAAATAGGAAATAAATGGAGCTTGCTCCTCGAGGCTCCCTTATGCCCTGTGCCTCTCACTTTCTCTGTCTTCACTTGCCCTCTTGCCTTTTATAAAAGTATCAAAAGCTTTTATGTTTCCTATTCTTTTCCTTCTGTGTTTATTTCTAAATTCATCACCTCCCATTGATCTTCAACTTATTTCAGCATCAGAGCATGAACGCTGACCCGCCTTTTCATGAAACATTCAAGACCCTTCTGTGTCAAGAATCCGTAGGTATAAAGCCTGGAATGACCGGTATCAATGACTTTGACATTGTAGAGGAGTGTGAGCTTCCGTTGATTGATCTTGGTCGTTTGAACCTGGAGGAAGCTGGAGAGCAAGAGAAATGTAAGCTTGAAATAGCTAGGGCTTCGCAGGAGTGGGGATTCTTTCAGGTCCTGAATCATGGTATTTCACGTGAGATTTTGGAGAAGGTAAAAAGTGAACAAGTGAAGGTGTTTAAGCAGCCTTTTCATTGGAAAAGCAAAGAAGAGGAGTCACTGAATTTCTCCGCTGGTACTTACCGGTGGGGAACACCCACAGCCACTTGCCTCAGGCAGTTTTCTTGGTCTGAGGCTTTTCACATTCCCATGACCGATATAACCACTTCAACTGGTTCCAACAGTCTCAGGTAAGCATATCTTTTCAGAATTTTTTTTTTTGTTTTGTTTTTGGTTAATAATATTATTTGCGAAACAAAAAATTTTAAAATTAAAACGAGAAGAATGAGAAAGGTTGGGCAGTTAATATTTGATTCATGTGAAGTGCTAATGATGTCAAAATGCATGAAACTGATTTTAGCATATGTACTGATAATTATAGGCCGCAGGTACTCTTGAAAAAGTTATGGTGTTCTTACTTATTCCAACGCGTACGTTTTCTTTGCGTGCATGGAACATCTCCTGACCTCGCCTGGTGTGGTGTGGTTGCAGAATACTCAAAAATCTTCCTAACTATTTTAAATGTTCGGCATTATATTTTTTTGTTCTCTAAAGTCGTATTAAAGATAAAAAATAAAACATATGCTTTGTTATTAGATGTCTTATTTCCTGCAACATATCTGTTACTACTTTATTATTATTTGATGATTATTAGTTTATTACATCTTTCTTTATAGAGTTCATATCCTTTATCCAATATTATGGTGTCTTATTGTGTCTAATGAATTTCAGAAATTCATTTTTGTGGGTCTCGTATGGGTCCTGCAAAAATAAATAGTTGAGATTCTATAAGACAGAGTAATATTAAATAGAGGATCTTTTTTCTTCTTTATAAAATAGTCAAAAGGATCTCCGTATATATTTATTAAAAAATAATTAATAAAAATAAGAAGACATTCAATCCTTCGTCCGCACAAATTTGAACTGACATTCACTACAAGATATTCTACTACTAGAGACAAAATTGCCTATGATATCAGTGAAAACAAAGATATATGATGCCAAAATATAATGATACAGAATTAAAAAAATATTATAGTTTTCCTTATTAGAAAAGTATATAATAATAATATTTGTAAAATATGATATTATTATTATTATTAAAGTTTGATGAGTCTTCCTACTCCATTAATTATATTATAATTTCAGGAAATTATATATATACTCAACATTTTGATAAAAACAAAAGTCTAGATTTTTCTACAAATTTTTAATCTTGAACAATAAAATATCGTAGTTCTTTTTTAAGTGTAATTCTTATACTATTAAATTGATTCACAAACTATTCTTTATAGTTTGCTTTACTAAAATCTCAAGAATTTCAAATAAAGGTTTCAGTTACCTTAATTTGAATTTTCAATAGCTTATATTGAAATTTCCACAACTTATTCATACATGAAATTAAAATTTCAGACCTCAATCCAAATTAAAATCTTACATCGCAGTTGCATAACAATAGTAAACTTATAATTCGTTGACAACCTATAATTTCTTATTGTTAGTTGAATAGAGACTGAAAATAAATAAAGGTAATATTGAATATATTACTCAATAGTGCAGTCTAATTTATTAAAAATTATTATTTATTCTTATCTTTTGTCCAAAGACTACAAATTATAGCTTTAATTGACTTAAGTTCGAGGTAAATATTATATTTTAGCAATAAAATTAATGAAATTAAATTTATATATATTAAAATAAAATATTATAGAATTAAAACAATCAAAATTGTTTTTTCAATCCATTCAATTTGATTCGACTTTGGACTCAATATTCCACAATATTTAGAATTGTATTAAATATATTTTATTTTATTTTAGTTGGGAATATTCGTGATGGATCATAACTGTGTAGAAATTACAGTCGTACTGATTAACTTTGATGTTTTCTTTTAAAAACGCATGTGCAGTTCATCGATGGAAAAGTTTGCTACAATAGTTGCCAATCTAGCACAAAGACTAGCTGCCATACTGGCAGAGAAATTGGGCAGAAAATCAAGTTTCTTCCGAGAAAATTGCTTGCCAAGCACTTGCTATCTTCGACTCAACCGATACCCACCCTGCCCTGTTCCTTCACAGGTATTTGGGCTCATGCCTCACACTGATAGTGACTTCTTAACTATTTTGCACCAAGATCAAGTTGGAGGGTTGCAATTAGTGAAGGACGGGAGATGGTTTGCTGTTAAGCCCAATCCCGAAGCTCTTATAATCAACATCGGCGACTTGTTTCAGGTACCTCATACGTCTCTTTTTCTAATATTCATTTAACTTTACCATATACTTACATCCCGCAAATTGTTAAAGCTTTCAATTTCTCTGAATGAGAGACTGACCAATTTTGGTATTTTGTGCTACGTACTTTGTTACCAATATCCGATAAAAATTTTCAGGCGTGGAGCAACGACGTGTACAAGAGTGTACAACACAGAGTGGTGACGAATCCGGTAGTTGAGAGATTATCAACAGCATACTTCTTCTGCCCGTCGTTTGACACAGAGATAGATAGCGGGTGTGAGGCTTCAGTTTATAAGAAATTTAGCTTCAGACAATATAGAAAGCAAATTCAACAAGATGTTCAGAACTTCGGCTACAAAATAGGACTCCCTAGGTTTCAAGTATGAGACCAAAGTACACGAGTTATTCTATACAAATATATAATATTACAGCTAGAGTAGCGATTCGGTTCTTTTAGAAGGAAATGAAGAAAATGTGTATGATCCATCTTAATGTTATACTATATTTTGGATTACTATACAAAAAGAAAAACAGTTATAATGTATACTTTTTATAGAAAATATTGGAATTTTCTATATTTTTACATTAATTAATGGTGAATCTCGTAATATATATAAAAAATAAAATTACATCGTGACCCTCTCTAGCTGCCATGAATTTCCCTCAAATCTTCATCAAATGAATAAAATAATTCATCTTCTCTCACACCAACAGTTTTTTAATTAATAAGCAACCTACCAAGATCGTTAAAAGCATAAAGGAGATCTGAATGGGTGATCCAATCTCTTCCTATTTATTTGCAATTGCAATGAAAGTCTTCAACAGAGTTTTAAAAAGTGTCAATGCGAGGACTAAAGCATTCAAATACACTCAACATGTAAGAAGTTCAAACTTTCAAATCCATGCTTTGCAGATGAGATGATCCTTCTAGCAAATGATTATCCTGCATCCATCAATACTCTAACATCTGTCCTCCAGATCAAAAGACTCAGTTGTGGACATTGATTGCTCCAAAAGTGGCTTTTTTCTTTCCGGGACTGCTAACCACCACTACAAAAAAATGTTAAATTATGACGGAATATTACCGACGGTATGAAAACTGTTGATATTACCGACTGAAAATGCATAACCGTCGGCAAAGTTTGTTGTCAAATAAAAGTGTTCCGACGGAACAGCATTCCGTCGCTGAATATTGTGGAGGATATTTACCGACACATATTTCGGTAGGTAAAAACATCGGATTCACGCCCTTCATTAAAACAAAAATGACGTCGTTTTGGTTAATAATTTATCAAAACGATGTCGTTTTGATAAGTTATTAAACCCTCTATCTCTTCTCCTTTCTTCCTCTCCTGCGCGCAGACCTTTCCATTCCTTTCTTCTTCCTTCTCCTCTCCAACGTTCTCCTCCAACGCCGTTGGTCGTCGCCACATATCGCTGCGTCGTCGTCTCTGACAGGTAAGTCACTTCTCCTCCCTCCCCTTTTTCTCCGATACATGTGGAAAGGTTATAGTATTATTGTTTTTATATGTAAATGTTTTATTGTATTTATATTTATAAAAAAATGTTGATTTATATTTAAATGTTTATTGTTAGAAATGTTAATATATATTTAAATCTTGTAATTGATTTAAATGTTTTATTTAAATGTTGTAATTGATTCTTATATGTAAATGTTGATTTATAGGTTTTGTAATTGGTAATTATATGTATAGATGTGGTTTAATTAATTTTATAAACTTTATTAAAAGAAAAGAAAAATAATAAATTTGAAGTAACATTAAAGCATTTACATGTTTGTTTAAAAAGTTCATCAATGTTCATGAGTAATTGTTCAAACAAATAAAATAACAAAATAATTAAATTTATAATGAATTTCTCAATCAATATTCTTTCAATTTTAAAAAACTTTGAATCATTAAACATACTCTTATAAGAGAGGAATTCACACGTCATAAGGTTTTTTTTTTAAGTATCCCTATGATTATTTTATTTAAAGATTGTGTCATGCACATACTCTTACGTATATGATGATTAACGATGAAGAATATAAGGGTGAGTCCATATAGTTGATGATGATCTGCGTATGTATATAAAGAGAAGAATTAACTTTATGTATCTTAACAGCGTTCAATTATAGCAGCAACATTTTCGCTTCATATGGTACACATCAATGAGTACATCTTCAGTTACTCAAGTGACCTTATTGCTCTTACTATATTTTTATAATATGTAAGAAGATGATGAAGTCGTGTTAAGCGAGCATACAATTGCGGTCTCCTAAGGGACATAGACACTCTCAAGACCGCCTCCTGCACCACTTCCACCCCCAGCTCCATATCCAGATCCACTGGCACCTTTGGCATAGCCTCCACCTCCACCTCCACCACCTCCAGAACCTCCACCACCACCTCCACCAACTCCTCCTCCTGCTCCACCTCCATGACCTTCTCCTTCACCTCCACCGCTCCCATATCCGCCTCCACTGCCTCCTCCTGTACCACTGCCTCCTCCACCTCCGCCACCTCTACCCCCTCCACCACCTCCTCCATATCCTTCACTTCCTCCATACCCTCCACCGCTACCAGCTCCTTCTCCTCCACCATAACCGGAACCTCCACCAGCAGTCCCACCTCCACCTCCACCTCCACCTCCTGCTCCACCCCCACCACCACCGGCCCCTTTGCCTCCCCCATATCCAGCGCCACCACCTTCCCCACCACCTTTACCACTACCGTATCCAGCACCACCAGCCCCTCCAGCAGAACCAGCCCCACTGCCACCTCCACCGCCGCCACCACCACCACTTCCACCTCCACCACCACCTACATGTCCAGTTGCACCTCCGTAGCCAGCACCACCACCTTCCCCGCTCCCAGAACCACTTCCATAGCCAGAAACCCCATGTTCCACTGAACCAGCAGAGCCGCCACCGCTACCACCACCAGAGCCTCCACCACCACCGTAACCTCCAGTTATAACACCACCTAGGTTGGCACCAGCATCAACCCCGACATGTGTTGAAATGGTAAGAAGGGACCTTTTGGCAGAACATATGCATAAACCTAGTAACAGAAAGAAAATAGCTATCACAATCTTGTGAGTATGCATTGGATTAAGTTTGAGACCCATCACTTAATTGGGTTGGAATTAAGGAGAGTGTGTAGGGAGTTATTTATAGGCATTGGATTGGACGAGAGAACAAGGAATAATGTGGCAGAGGAGCATGCAAATGAAATATTGGGTTTACGTACCAACAAGGTGGTCCATTGACTAGACATAGAAACGCCAGTAAGTATACACTCATTCCCATTAGGAGACCTACTAGTGTATTCCTGCTGTCCCCCACGTTGGATCACCTCGATTTTATACCATACGAACTTGCTAAGCACACCAAAATTTATTTTTAGTGATATCTGTCTCACTAGTCATTTCCTTTATACACCAATGACTAATAAAATAAACTAATATAGAACGTTGGTTTGAGGTGTTATTAAACAATTTTAGATCTCAATTCCTGGCTGCCTTTATGTGTGAATTTCTCTAGTTAGAATGGTGTGCAAAAGAATTTAATCTTAATTAGTGCAAGTGTATGGGAAAGTTTAATCTAAAGTACCCTTTATACGACCATATTCTGCATCTGGTTTCACATTGTACTCTTTGATTTTGGTGCATACCAAATTACTAAGCATATTCGAGTTAGGAACTTGCTGATAAAGAAAATATATTTGGAAGATAACATACTTCAAAACATGATTTCGGTACGATAATGTCTATTGTTTATAAATATAATTGAAAATGCCAGAGGTTACTGATTTTTTTTCCTGAAAAAAAAAAAGAATAAAACCATGACAGTAACATCTTTTTACTTGGTAAATAGTGTACGGATAACGTTATGCTCAAATCTAATAATTTACAACCACAACTAACTACAGTTATATAGAATGCAATTTTGATCCCAATGCTTAAAATTTGAGTGAATATTGAAAACAAAGAGATTTTTTTATTTGAGTTTAAACTGTATATGTCACTCCTCTATCCTTTAAACTGCTGTACGCGTGGCTGTTATTAGAAAACCAGCAATAAAACTTGAAATGGGCCGTGAGAAGTTGTAGCCTGAAGCAAAGAACTGCCGTCTGCCGCTATCAACAATTTGACATATTAGAATTCGTTATATTTTGATATTTTGCTCACTTTCTCTGCACTCTGTAACTTGGTTTTCGCCACTTGTATTACTGATTTCTTTTTGATACACGTCATATCTAATAGCTCAGTTATATCCAGCTGATTAGGACCACTTAAATATCTGAATATTGGATGGCCCATAAGTATCCTATTTCCATATTGCTTTCCACTCTCCATTGTACCCACTCCTATTTACTCAGGATTGAAGTTATATATATATGGCGATCGACCTCCATCCAATGTGCCTCCCCTAGTTTTTGCGGCGATACATGTGATCTGATCATGAAAGTTACGGAAGTGCTGTCCAACCAAAAACCTTTTTGAAAGCATGTGAATTCATAAAGCCTCAGCTCTTTTGTCTACAGTCTACTACTAACCCATATATGCTCAAACGAAGAAGATGATCCTTGACGTTTCTACACCAAACAGTACTATAGAAAGTATCCACTAAGACCGCTACTTAAAAAAAGTATACCTGATTTGATATTCTGATATTAATACGTGTCATCGACATCGAGATTTACAAGCTATCTTTCAGATTAAATTGTTACTTTTAGATTGGTATTGGAAAGTATGTTTATTGGAATGATTTACAGATCTACAAATATAGGTACACCAAGTGCTATACAAGGAAAGGTGTTTAATTCTAATTGCTATGATCATGCCCCTAATTCGGAGATATTTGACTGATCCTATCAAGGATATGATGGGATCCTAATCTTCCTCCTTTTACCATATTCTGACAATAACATTATATATGAAACCGACATGACAACAAGAAATTAGGTAATGGAAAAATGCTAATGATGGATGCTGAAGATATAAAAATAAAGAAATAGAAGAGACGAAAAAAAACATGAATTAGAAGTTAACATTAAATCATTTAAAGCTTAACTAAGCAGATTTATTCACGGAAACAGTTTTGATAACATTTATATTGAACTTAAGTGAATTAGTCTAAGTATTCTGATACGTTTGAGGGCACAATTTAGTGATGCAATACAACTTGAGATGGTAGAAGTGTGGAAGAAATCTTCATTTTGTGGTAGACTTCTAACTTTTAAATATATGTCTGTAACATTCTTATAGAGAAAAAACTCCATTGAAGACAAGGAAATTGTATCATTTGTTAGGTTAATATTAATGTTAATGCACCTATTCTTGTTATTTTAGAGGATGTGCATATTATATTAGTTAACATTAATTTTTGTGTGTGGAATTTTTGTTTTTGAAAGTAAAATATACCACACTTGTATTAATGATAATGAGAGTGGAGAATATCCAGAATAATTCCCCAAATACAACGTGGTGAAAATCAAATGGATGCTTTAGTAAGAGAGTAACCAGTGTCATTCATAATGTTAGGCTTAAGTTGAAATTGAGTGATGTTCTTTTATGTTTCAAGCCTAGGAACCATATAAGCAACACATTGTGATAATTGTGCAAAGTATAAGAAATTAATTTCTAAATTCCTTTACAATATTCCAATTTTTTAAACATATGTTACGTTAGTATACATATCAAATTGTTAACAAATTTTCATCAATTTTGTTATAGTATGGTTCCTTGATTTTATTTGGTTAGTTACATAATGAACTCTATGTTTAGCTAAGTTATCTTACATCTTTGATTATGAAAAGAAGGATAATAAGTATTATGTTGGAATTGAATTTGATGTTATAATATTATTAGGTGGATCTAAACCAAGTGTTAAAGGAAAACCTACACAATCTTTATCTAATATTGATTTCTTGTATATTATTTCCAAGTGCACAATAAATATTGGCAATGATTTAGATATTAGCATCGATGTGCATACAGACGAGTTGATATATGTATGATTATTACTTTGTATTTTCTAGAAATATTGTATTTGGAGAAATAATGGTTTAGATATATGAATTGGAGTTAAATATTTTCTTATTTATAGTTTTTGTCCTTATAATTTAGAATGATCATTGTGGTGGTGCCATTTTTCATTAGAAGCAGAGGAGATAAGGATAATAAACTCAAATAATATATATGATGGCATTGAGCAAAACTAAATGGAGAATTCAATGTTTGTAATAAATTTGATAAGATAAGATCCATTGCATTTTCTTATACTCTCACAAAAATTTTGTATGTAGCTATAGGCACATGTTTTATGGAAAGTGATAATGTCACTTGATTTGTAGTGTGATGTTACATTTTTTTGCCTACATTTCCACTCTCTTTTATAGGAGATTTACCAAAGTAAGAGAATACGTAAGAATAAAAATTTGTAACCCTTTATTTGAATGCAATTTTATTTTATTTTCATTTACGCAATATTATTGAGTTTACTTATAGAGATTGAATCACCTTTTCTCTAGTTTCATGATGCTATACAATGATACGAATATGGGATTTACATATTTTGTGACTTAGAATTTTTGCATGAGTATTGGGCACTTGGATTATGGATTGTGGTAGGTTCATATATTTATGTTGTGTAAATGTTCAACATGTAATATGTTGTTACTAACAACAAATGACATGCAGTGAAACCATCCAACGGAGTAACAAAATCACCTTTGTAAATAAATGATCTCAAATGCAAACTCAATATGTCATGAATAACTTCATCCTATAAATAAATTATGAAAGAAAAACACATTGAAAAATAATTAAATTATTGTTTTTAAATTAATTATTATAGTGTGGATTGTTGTTTGAAAGATAATGTACAAAATATTATAAGAATGAATATCACATTTTAATTTTGAATATAAATATGTATTTGTAAGGATGTTGTTTGAATTTAGAAGTATGTTCCAATTTGGTATGGTTGATTGTATAATGGTCATATCCAGAAATATTTCTAATATTATGACACATCTCTGTTAATACACAAATTCAAGCAAAATAAAGTCATTGACTATTGAACCATTAGTCAATATTATAATATCGTGACTTTATGTTCCAAATACCACGAGCCTCTAAAAAATATTACAAACTTGATATTGAAGAACCACCAATCTTATATATTAAAAAAATAGTGGTTATATGTGTAAATTAAACATGTCGTTGATATTTAAAACTCCTTGACTTAATGTAATCAAAGCATACCAATGTATATAGCAAATACTATAATCCTATAAAAACATAATATCATCTCAATCAATAAATAACATCATTTTTTGTTAAAAAATAGCAATACTATATAGAGAAAATATTATCAACCTGTGTAATATAATTTTTTCTCGTTACCCCAAACGATCGATTCATTTTGCAAATTCCATAACCTAAACAAATATTACTACACAAATTACCATTGCTTATATTACAAAAATGCTTTAACTTAATAATTCAAATACCACCATCTTTTATAAGAAATACTATTAGTGTAATAAAAAATATTATTATATAAATAAAATCTAATTAGATTTATTAAAGAACATACCACAACTTATGAAAATAATACCACCAAGCAAAACTTGATTTTACAAATACCAAACCATATTCATGAGAAGTTTCCCAAAGGGACTACTTATTGGACACAATTCAATATAAGTCTATGTGGTTAATATTTTTTAATAAAAGAGATAAATGAGCATGATTTGAAATGTGTGCTAAACTATGTTCATGAAAGGTTTCATAAAAGGACATAATAATGGATACAATTTGGTATACATCCATTTTTCAAATTGTATTTATGATAAAGATAAAAGAATATGATTTAGTATATAACTCTGTACCAAACCATAGTCACAAAAGTTTTATAAAGGGACATGCTATTGGACATAATTTGGTACACACTTATGTGCCATGGTTATAAAGTTCACTACAAGTTTTCTTGAACATAGTTTTATGCATGCCTTTTTGGTTAACCCTGCTCATAATTTAAGGTTATTTCTATAAATATGGTTCGCAACACACATGTATGGTCAAAATTGTTGAATTTCTTTAAGATCCGTTACATAATCTAATTATAAATCAACCTACCTAGATTTTTTTTGAAAATATGAGTAATGATTATTAAGTAAGAGGAAGGGTGTATCTAAGAGATAATTACCTCCATACACTTACTAAACGAGTATATACATCCTATGCTATGTTTCAATAGTGAAGATCATATATAAGAGTATTAAATCCTAAGAACTATAACTATTGAATCTAATAAACAAGTTGATATGATAAATTGGATTGGTGGTAGAGGTGATACATAGTTGAGAAGGTAAGGTGGACAAGAATTTTCTTACGTTTAAAGATACGTTTACAGAGCTAACCCTTGAATTTTTATCAATATTGGATCTGAAGAGTGATGTAGCTTGATATCATCCTAATGAAATTACTTTTTAGATAGGTGGTAAACATTTTTTTTTAATGTAAATTTCAGAATTTGGTATAGAATAGGGGTTGTACTTACCTGAGTTTGTACCTTCATGTTCATACCAAGCCTTTGCAATTAAGTTCCCTAAATATATATCAACATTTGTGGATTTTTAATGTTATATACTGCATGAAATTTGAAACTAAAATCCCACTCAAATAAAGAGTTCACATATTAAATCACCAACATTATGTTTTTTATATAGAACGATTGCTCACAACATTTTTTTTTATCAAAGAGGGAGTATGGGAGTGTTCACATTGTGATATTTTTTTTCTACCTTTGGTGCTTAGTGGAAGGTTGTCATTACAACTGAACCTTCTATATTGTAAATTATTTACATATTATGGAAAAAAAGAAGGCATGTTGTAGCGTCCCTTACCGCAGGATACGCACCGGGACGCCCGTGGGTCATTCTGATGCATATCCCACAATAAAGGAGAGCTACGAGCAGTCGGTCACTACAATTCTCTCATGGAATCGCATTCATTAAACCACAATATAAAAATCATTATATTTTAAAACCAAGATACATTCTCATTTCATATCGTCAAACATAAATATAGACAAGTCTATCAGTTTTCCACGGTCTAAATACATTACTCCAACAAGGAAATCTAATACAAAAGTCTATACTAGGTCATCCCCAAAAACAATCCCAGCTGACCGACCTGTGTACCATAACTTCTCTTGCCCATACGCTCACACGACAGGAAAAGTCTATCTTTGGAGCTAGGATTCTAATCTATCGATCTTGAAAAATAGATGCAATTTTGGGTGAGTTTGTGAACTCAATGAGAAACCATCATCGATGGTTCACTCAATTCATGCATTACGCAAATCGCGTACAGAATATCACAATAACACATTCAGATACTATATAAAAATTTATCGTTTTTCATGCAAGTCACAAAACTCAGAAATTGTCACAAATCAGTTATCACAATTATAGCTTGCACTTTTGCCTAGTTCCCATTCACAGTATTAAATCATCATAATGAATATGCAGTGCATATATGACTCTTCCCATTTTATTACAGTGTTGTGACTGAGCGCATAAACATTGTACAGTGATCAGTAGACGCGTCTAGGGAGTAGGAGAGCCCTTTGGGTATGCACTAACTCCCTTTTGAGCTCAAGGCTCTTTTTCAGTGATCGAGCTCGAGGCTCTTTTTCAGTATCAGTGGCGACTCAGGTCACAACTATCATTATCTGTCCATGCATTTGTGTATGAAATGCAACATGCCCACTAATTCACAGTTACATTGCCATTTAAAACCTATTTATCACTATTCTTCAGAATCACGTAGCAATCAGATCCGATTTATCAAAAGTAGAAGTATCAATCTTAATCATCCATATAATCATACAATTCACATTCACAGACAGCTCACAGAGCATTTAACAATCAGAAATTGAGGAACCAACTAGGTTACTCACCTGTAACTTCCGAGCTACTGCCTAGAAGTCCCAGCAATATCCATGGAATGATGATCCAACGGTGCCTCTATAATAGTTAAATAATTTCCCATTACTATATGCTCAGTCAAAACAATTCAATGATGCATATCTCTTAATGAAAATATGTACGATGCATGTTCATGATTTTTCGGAGCCAAAACCCAATTCACTATCTTTCGCCTCATAACCAATTCTCATACCATACGCTCTATCATATTTATACATTACCCTTAATCTCAAAGAAGGCCTCAAAACCAAAATTCACCATATAATAGGTCAATATCACCCATGGTAGACTCCAAAAACATATCATTGATTTCATAAGTCTCCAATTTAAACTCCAGGTATCACAATAAAATCCTTAGGTTGCAATAAGAAACCCTATTTGACTTTCTTTCTATGCTTGAGATCCTACTAAATTTAATTCTAACTTTCATTCTTTTCCTCAATTGTAGACCTCTTTCTCTAGTTCGTAACGAATCAAGAATTACCTCAATTGGAGGTCTACACCATCAGTTATGCTCCATAAATTAAAACACTTCCATTCAAAAATTTGATCCTCGCTGCGGCCTTAAATCCCTCGCCGCGGCGTACAAAGGATCGCACGCCGCGGCGTGGAAGGATGCTCACCGCGACGAACACCTTCCTAAGACTCGTCGTGACATAGAGGAAAAGGCTCAATGCGGTGTAAAGTTCATACGCTCACCGCGACGTCTTGCCCTGCTCGTTGCGGCGAGTACTCATTTACTCGTCGCGGCGAGACTGCTCTTCAGACATCGCGACGTGCGGGCTCCATCATCTTTTCACTATTTTTGTCACTATAACCAGTATTAACTCACTCCTCTAAACTACCCAATCTATCACAATAAATACCATAAATACATCAAACTCAATAAATAACAACATTAAAGCCATTAAACTTACCAATCGAAACTCAAATCTTCAAAACTTCCGCAACCCTATTTCCTTCCTTTAACACCCACGGTTAACCTTTAAACTCTCACCAATCTTCATTCCCTCAGGGATCAAGCTAAACTTTACACAAGGGGAAGCAAGCAAGCAAGGATCGTGAAAGTGAAAATGAAATCACCAAGGAAGAAGGAGGAAGAACAACAAGCCCTAGGGTAAAAGAGAAGATGCCTTATTGTAATATTCAAACCTAAGGTATATATATAAAGGTTAATTTCTAACCTAAAGCTCATAAGATATAAGCCCCCAAATTCTTTAAATTTCAGTCTCTAAATTCCAATGGCTCAATATTTTTGTTCCTAACAGTATAAATCTAATTTTCCATTGCCATTGGACAATTATTTCGATAATATACGGTCAACCGGTCTGTCACTCAAAAATTTTCGGTTCGGGCATTTTCTCCTGAATTTCTAAAAAATTTCCTATGGGTCACTATCAACTGCCAATTACTCTTAAACCATTCTAAATCAATTATTCAAACCCAATTATTCCTAA
>JANJEY010000009.1:30324715-30334734 GCA_024703695.1 Erythroxylum cataractarum
ATAATAATAATAATAATAATAATAATAATAATAATAATAATAATAATAATAATAATAATAATAATAATAATAATTGATTATGTGGAAGAATGAGTATTTCTAGAAGTTGTTTATGTGTTTTGTTTTGGAGACGGAGATAAGAAATTTTGTCATTCGATTTTGGAATGAACAAAATTTTTTGTTTTTATTATCTGGGAATAGAACAAAAATTACTTGGGACAACAATCAAACACGCAGAGGGACATGATTTTTTTTGTTTTGTCATCTGTCCCTACTAAAGAAGACAACAACCATTCACTACGTAAAGAAACGATAGTGAACCTTTATAGGTTTTATCTGGTGATAAATTAGCTTTTTGACAAATATGTGGTACTTCTTAGTTATCACAAATCAATCTCATGAATCTTTAGTAGAGTAGGCCAAAATGAATGTATTGCGATCTCCCTTTATATGATGGTACAATTTGTCAAACTCTTATAAATAACCATGTCATAAAGAAATGACTATTAAAGTAGGAGCCAAAAAGATTTGCAGTTGCATATCTAATTATATCAAATATAACTACAATTATGATATGCAATTACTTGTCTAAGATCATAAGTTCCATTAATGTACTATATAATGTCAAATGATGCTCGCCAATGTTAAATATAAGAAAATGACATAAATTGACTCTTCATGCTAATGCAAGAGGCCACATGAAGTCTAAGGATGGTACTTAGTTAAGGGGGTATGAAAATAAATCAATGAGAAATGAATGAATGGTAATGGTTGGTTACTTATTATGATTGATTGAATAGTTTTTTTATACCTCAATTTTGAGTAATAGTCTATGCCCTTTATATGCGGGAGGAATGATTTTGATTCATGCAAACACTAATATTTTTTAAATTTTAATTAAATATAATTAAAATTTAATTAATTAATTAAAATATAATTAATAAATTAGTTAATTACAATTTAATTAATTAAAATGAAATTAATTAAAATATTATTCATTAATTACTTAAAATATAACATCATTTGCATTATCAGAGGAATGTAAATTGTATTAAACTATATTACTTAATTTTACTATAGCAATGAAATGGTGGATATTATGGTTGTGTCGATGAATTGCACAATATTTTGAATGATTAAATTATATTTTGAAGAAATTATGTAACTAATGATATGTTGATGCAATATCCTTTAAGAGCTATTGGAAAGGAGAAACTACAATATACTTGATTTTAAACATTTTGTCATTATAATTAGGGTGCATCAATTAAAAATAATCATTTGAATATATTTAAATTTTGATAAAAAACAAAAATTTAATAAATTTTTGTTTTTTAACATTTTTAACAAACCAATCACCATCAATGGTAATAGTAATCATTCCTTCATTTTAACCAACCATCATAATTATAATGATTATATCCATTTCCATTCTTCACTATATTCATTTCCATTTTCATTCTTATTACCCTCTGTGAACCAAGCACCTCCTTAGTAAGGGAGTATAAGGTTATTTTGTTGGCGGGTGGTTTAAATTGGAACATGAGTTAAGTTATGAATGAGATCATTAGTATATTTGGACTTAGATTTTATGAGTTATATGCAAATATATGAGAAGGGGACAAAACTAAGGTATAACCTAATTCCAAGATTGAAATTGAATGAGTCATTATGACTCATCGAATCAAATGATAGTTGTATATGACCAACTAATTTGATGAAGATCCATAGAATAGTAGATGGTTACGTAACATATAAGTTAGATTAACATAACTTAGCTCTTAAAGTATTGCAAATTAATTATAGAGATAATATGAATGATGGGTTAGGTGTAAGATCGACAATGAATTGAGCCTAGCTCAAGTCAACCCTAAGGTCTAATTGAGCCCAAAGCTTTTGAATCGAGCCTTGGCACTTTTGAATTTGCCCAGGTATAAAGCCCAATCGAGCCAAGCTAAGTCTAAAAATTTAAATGAAATATTGGCCCAAAGCTTGATTGTAATTTAAATATTTAGTAATAAAAAATATTATTTTGTTATATAGATAAAATGAAATTATTTTGTATGTGGATGATATTTGAGCTTTAGGTCCAGTCAAGTCACAAAGCTTGAGTCTAAACCTAAAATTAAAAAGAAGCTCCAGCTTTGTCTAAACTTTAGCTAAACTCGTTAACTTTAATTTGGCCCAAGCTTAGGCACTTTTGTCATCCTTAGTTGAGTGGTGACTCAAATATTGGTAATGGGACGAGAGTGATAGATGGAGTTATAAATGATTCAAATATTGACAAAACAAATAATGAAGCTGAGAGCATTAATAAGGACGTAGTTATTGATGATGGTGGAGACAGTTATAACGAACAAAGAACTAGTAATAATGAAGAGGTTAAATACAAAAGCAATGAAATTAGTAATGAAGTTGGAGAACAAGAAAATGCCTAACATGAAGATTATGGAAGTTTCAATAATTATATTCTAGATGGAGATCATACAATGGAAATAGATTCAACAGATATGATTATAGAAGTTTTCTATATAATTAATTATGACAATTCTAGTACTAAAGAACCTGACAAGTTTGTCACTCCATTGTATGAAGAGCTTAAATACAAAAGCATGGGTTGTTGTAGAGGTTGAAAACACATAAACTTAGAGTTGGTTTTGTCACTCTATTAGCAATTGACATACAATTAATGGAGGTGGTTTGACATTAACTTCTAAATTATACCTTAATTACAATCTGTTAATTTTGTCTTCTACTAAATTATTTTGTTGTTTTCACTTTCATGGTCTCATTAGGGCTATTGGAACCATATTGTTAAATGTCATTTATAAAATATACGCAAGACACATTCACCACGATTAGTATTGGCATATGAAGTGGCAAAGAAAGCAATTTTGGGCTTATGCATGATTGACTTATGATGAAGATTTCAATGAGTAGTTAAAGAAACTAGATAAAATAAAACAAGTATGTGTTGCAGTACCCTCAAGAATGTTGACTAGGAGTTATAATTCATTTGAATCCAACAATGTGCAAGAGGCTTTATATGTGTGGATATTTCTAGCAAGAGATAGTCATGAGTATGTTTGAAAATGTAAGGATGATGGCCATAAGGAGATATGTAGATATGAGGGAATACATTGAAGGCTAGAAGACAGAAAGGATAATCCAAAGATAAGTTATTCGATCATTGCAAGAACAACTTTCACTTTCATATATACATCAACCAAGCAATCTATGACTAACGATACATTATATTTTGTATTTTGTTCCAAGTATAAATGAATGCATTATATTATTTTGTTTCTAATGTAAATGATTATACTATGTTTTGTGTTTTGTTGGTGGGACATACACTATGTTGATGTAGGTTAAATTGACATTTCATATTCATTCCGTATAATATCCAATTCAGCCCGTAATTTTTGTAATTAATGTATTAATTGAAAAAAATCGTACAATTGACATAGTTGAAGTTTTAGCGAATTTGTAATTTATTTCACATACTATGATTGATGTAGATGGTTCATAATAGAAGCTTTAGAAATATGTCGAATTTAGAATAAGAAAAAGCTTGATTCAACAACTCTTGATAAATCCAAGATGCAAAAGCAAGAATTGAGCCTACAAATGATCCATACTTCATGAATGCTTAACTAATGTTCTCATCTCAATTTTTACATTCATCATATTAATTGTCAAACTAATAAGAAAAGAATTGAAAAGGGAGAAAAATAAAACATCTTTATTAATACAACGCCTTCAAACTAAGATAATTAATAACCTACATCTATTTTTGCATAACATAATTCACCACTCTCAAAGACACAAAAACAATTCCTATAATAATACTTTCTAACATTTCAACTCTAATTTTTAATGTTTTGTTTCTTTCAACAATGTCAATTTCCACGTTTCTTCACTTCCACTTCGATCTTATCAGTTTCCCTTAAAATGATGGCATATGGACTCTTTTTTTTACGTCACCAAGTATTTCACAAGCCTTTATTTAACCCTACCTTTTTAGAACAACTATCTCTTTTCTTAATTTGTCCATTACGTCGATAGACATTTGAAGGAACTCCTCATCATATCATCTACAGAAATTATACTTACTAACTTGCAAGGAAATGAACACATAATAATTAACGATAAACCAATTCAATTCACACTTTATAAAACTCTCAATTAACCCACAACAAGAAACGACACTTTTTGCCATTTTTTGTGGATGCACATAAAGGTTAAGAGATAGAATCTACATACAAATCAATGCTCGCTTTACTTATGCCACTATTTTCACTTTACAACATAAGTATGAGCAATGAAAAAACACAAGTCTGAATATAAAATGCTATATCAGAATAAACGAATTACCATAAAAGAACAATTATGCAAAATATTGATAGTATCATTATCTTGAGAAATATATATGCTTAGGATCTCACTAGTGAAGTTATACTTTAACAAAAATATAAAGATTAAGCATAAGCTAGTAGACATTTGTTTCAAATGAATAGAGGATGTTCCACGTAATTCTCTTTGCAGCAGCATTAGTATTTTATATTTGGCATAAAACAAGATGGTCATATTAGAGATAGATGGGAATAAATTATAATTTATTCAACTGAGTTCATATATGGGCTTTGAAGGCAAAGATCACGAGGTCAAAGCGCAAGACTAAAAATGATGGATGCCTGTCAAGCTAATATATTAAAACTCATCCAATAAAGAAAGCGACAATTTTAAAGATAATTTGATCTATCAATTAAGAGAAATATGAAATAAATATACACAAAGTTCTTGACATAACGCTTAATTCTTCCTAGAAATGTATTGAGACAACTACAAGTCATTATTCAACCCAGCCAATGTGATTATTAAGCAAAAAGTCTAACATGGTAAATCAATCATGTGCATCATATGATCTTTTTACATACATAACAACACACATGCGAACTATGATATAATAAACAAAATTATTTAAACGTAAGATAAGTTACACGGCAGAGAAGACAAACGAGAGGGAGAGACACAACATAAGGGACCAAGTTATCAGAAAAGAGAAAACCACACCATAAAAATTTTATCAATGTCAACACAACCTAACGGTTCTATTAATCAGAAGACCCATTTTACGCACTTTTCAAAATAATATATCAATCTAACTTAAATTTTACTTCCAACAGTTAAAATACCTTCCACCTAAAAGTAAAGAAACTTGTAGCCTTGTTACCCATCTTTTATGAGTCAGAATTCTTTATCACACATTTTACTCAACTTACATTAGGCGCCCTTTCTTCCTTTCCCTCAATTTTTGATGAATTTGATGAGATCAAGAATCAACCGATCAGCTATTTGTAATGACACGTAAATAAAAAAACCAATAGAACAGATTCCATATAACTAGAAATGCAAATATCCTAGAATTCCTTCCATCATCATTTAATATATTGCGTAACATAGTCCAAATCAACAAGGAACACAGTTTCAACAAAACTGCTCTGCCAAAGCACTGCTAGATCTTTGGAGCTGTCAACGAGGATTTCACTTCTTTGATTTCTTTGAAGTCCTGCACAGGAAACAACAAAATTTGAGTAGAATAGGACAGAATGAGCTGAAGGTTCATGTCTCTAGAGCTTAATCTTACTCGACTGGTTGAGCTGCAGCAGCAGTTGGGACAGCTACTGGCTTATCGCCTCCTCCTGGTCCCTGCAAGAATTTCAATTTTAAAATAAGCATCGCAGTATACTACATAGAGAAACTACATTTCATCAAGCCCTGAGAATACTACCTTTGTTTGTAGATGAAAGCATTTATCAGTGTAAATTAATGGAGGAACCGAGCAGGTTGACAGAACCATAATGCAAAAAATACCATACAACTATCATCTAGTATAATTTACATATAAACCATCACAACAAACTTCTGGCTGAAACAGACAAGAAAATAATAGATTGAACTAAGCTCCTCCCAATACCCATTACCAAGTATTTACCAAAAAAAATACCCATTACCAAGGAAATGTAACAATTATTAACACCATCAGTTGGTCTTTGGGCCAAAAATTTTAACAAAGTTGGCCCATTCTTAAATCACGTGGAAAATTGGATTCATGATTTCCAGGATGTTACCTGGGCCAATCGTTCCTCTCTTCTAGCAAATTTTCTTTCCCTGCTTGCCTTATTCTTAAGCCTCTTGGCCTCAAACTGATCAGACAAATTCTTCTCTCTAGCTTTCTCAGCCTTAGATTTGTGAATGCTCTCCATGAGGACACGCTTGTTCTTAAAGACATTACCCTTAACCTTCATGTACATGTCATGATACATGTGTTTGTCAATCTTCTTTGCCTCCCTGTACTTGCGGAGCAACCGCCTTAGGACACGCATCCTTCTCATCCAAAGGATCTTTGTTGGCAGCCTGGCCTCTCTTGTACCCTTGCGCTTACCTAGAGGCACAATGCTTAGAAGTTAAAGCACAGAAATAAAAAAAGTACTGCCTAGAATAAACTGAAATCTCGAATATGGTCCAAGACTGAGAATTTTCATTTCAGAAATTAACCATGTGGCAATCATAAAACACTTGCCACAATAAGTAATAAAGCATTAATTCATTCAATGGTCTAAAATGAAATTCATTAAAACCTTATAATCCACAGAACAAATACCATATCCCGAGTGACGTCCCTTCCTCTTTGCTTCCTTCATTCGACGTGCACGAGATCGAGAGTGAATCTTTGTTGGCTTCCTGATGATAAAGCCATCCTTAACCAACTTCCTTATGTTTTGACCTGCAGTTAAATCACCAATACGCAACAACAAATAGCCAATAAATTCATGATTTACAGAGAAAATGTTAATAAATTCCACAATAATGTTTCAAATGGAAATATAGATTCAAAGAGAAAGCACGGTGCACAAACAAAGACGACTCACAAGTGTTAACAAATTCGTAAAAACAAATAAAAACCCAATATTGATGTTCCCTCAGAGAACCTTTTCAAATCACAGACAGTAGCTGTACCAGCTAATATCATACGGCACTTGCAAGAATTGGTACTTCCTCACAGGGAATTTTAACAACTCAATTGAAAAAAATCACAAGAGGCTCGAAGTTTCAAACAGTAAACTAATGAATAAGTTCCAATAAGATTAAACACGAACTTTCTTCTATAAATCAAACACTTTTAGACTTGCTACTTTTACTGACTTCCTTCACAGCATCAAACCAGAAATCAAAAACAGTCGAATAAAGTAATTTCAACTACATCTCCAGGGGGGAGCATCATTTCTAATTCTGCGAATCTGAGGACACAAAGACCAAAAACTCAAAGAAATGAAAAGTGAAACGGGGAAGATTGAGAGCGTACGAGAATTGGCCATGGAGATTTCGTTAACTTCATTGGGATCGAGCCACACCTTCCCTTTGCCGCACTTAAGGACGCTGGCGGCCAGCCGCTTTTGGAGCTTCAGCGAAACCATTTCTGCGTCTCTCTGCAGGTGCGATTGGAGAAAAGATGGAAGTAACTGTGTTAGCTGCAAATTTATATGATTGGCCTATTTCTTGCCCTTCACGTTCTAGGGTTTTCTCACGTGACGTTTATTGGGCCCTTTAGGCTTTCTCTACAATCTCATGGGCCTGATTTGTGGTATTACTATTATCAGTTAACATTTAAAAAAAAAAAAGGGAGAGAAATATGTATCTACAATGAATGTCATGGCCAGCCCAAATTTTGAAAACTCTGTTACTTTCATGCAACTCTTGCTTCACCTGTACTAGCCATAGCAGATTCAACTCTATATGAAATTAAGTTCGAATTATGGATCAAAATGAATTTTAAGGTACCCTAATTAAAATTTGGCATTTTAAATTTTTTGAAATTGCTGTAGTTGTTAATTTTTGATAGTTTATCTCAGGTGCCCTCAAGGGGTGTGACTCGATGGTTGAGAGCGGGACCTAATTTTGGTTAGGTCCCAGGTTCGATTCCATACTAGCCCCTCTTGTAAGAGCCTGGAGCAGCCGAGGTTTTACCTGTAGATAGAGAACTAGTTGGGCCCTCAATGATGAGGTACGACCGCTTAGTCCGCCTGTGAGATGATGCGTCAATTGGACCCTCAAAAAAATATGCCTGCTTGACCCACCTACGAAGTTTTCTCGAATTAAAAAAAAAAAGTTTACCTCGGTTAATTTTAGAATGTTTTCCAGTTTATACCTAACTATATTTCTTTCTCGTTGTAGAACTTCTACCCATGCATGCAAGTTCTTATTACAACTTTTAATTATCATATTATTAAGATAATAACTAGTAATAATGTTGTACTCTCGTGGCAATGATTACGCAGTTATTTATTAATTACTTGGAGTATAAATCAACCACGAAGTTGATCTCTCCTTTTAGAAACTATTGACAATAAGTGACAACTAACGTAGCGTATAGTTATTGATTTCGTCGATAGAGACAGATAACAAAATACAAAATTTTTATGTTTCGTAGTGTTTGGTTAATGACTCAATTTATTTCAGCTCACAAAGTTCAGGGGGTCATTTATGAGCAGAACCTTTTCTTGAGAATTTGAGTTGTTTAGATATTGAATTTGCTTCCAAGTTATTCATGAAACTTATAGAACATGTTTTTATCTTTCTTTTGACTTATAGCTTGGAATTTTTGGCATAAAGAATGGAAAGATATGATTTTTAATAAAGTGCAGTTACTGTTCATATGGTAGTTTTACTGTTTCATTGGGCAGAAACTTTGTTTGTGTTTTTAACCCTCTTAGAGATTGAATTGGATTGGGAGGTCTTCTTGAAGATTGTAGCACATGTTTAGAGCTTTCTAATAGTGTATAATGTGCCTTATTTGGAGTTATGAGTAAAAACTTATGGGAGTTGGACCTAGTTCAGTTACTGTTCATAGAAGATGTAGATTATATTTTACCCTTTTCATTGAGATATAATATGCAATTTTAGGGATTTGGAGTAATAAGTTATGAGGATTGGAAGAACACAGTTACTGTTCATATGGTCATTTTATGCGCAGTAACTTTGATGTAATTTTTGACACCCTTAGATGTGAGATCGGTTTGTGAGCCCTTCATGGAACTTATAGGGTTTTCTGTGATCTTTCTAATGATATTAAATTTGTCACATTTGAACACTTGTGTGAAAAGTTAGGTTTTGTGAAAGAAGAAAGGGAAATTGATACAAATGTGATTTTTCTTAGAATTGTAATTTTTGTTCTAATTTGACCCTTTTGCCATTCTTTTATGTAAAAATTTTTCTTCCGAAATCCGATTGACCTGATTCTCGAGGAATTAGATTCGTATAATATTTAATTTCATAATATGTGAAATTGAGAATTTTTAGAGATGAAATGGACGAGGATTTGTTAGGTCGAAGTGAGGGGACCGGATAATGATTTTTCTGATCCGTGTTTCTTTCATAATTGGGCCTATAGAGGTCCAAATTGAGCATTTTTTGTGTCAATGGATTTCTAATATTTAGAGGAAAATTTTGTGATGGGAATTTTTGAATTAGTACTGGGAATGTCATGAACATGTATTGTACATATTTTAAACTACTACATGTGCATTATTAAATATTGATGATTGGTCAATGTGTGATATATGTGTGTTTGACTTATCATAGAGGCACATTTGGAACGTCAGCCCACAGACATTGTCGAGACTTTCAGGCATTAGCTCGGAAGCTATTTGGTGAGTGACCTAGATGGTTTCTCAATTATTACTTGTTTATAATTTTGCGGTTATAACTCTATGGAGAATAATGGTGAGTTTGTGAGTTGTTTATGACTGGATTCTGGACAGAAGGTCCGATGTATTGAGAGATTATGACATAGAAGTGCTATTTGTCTGAGAATTTGGGACCTATCCTAGTTTAGTAAGGAACAGTGGTGTGTTGTGTGGGTGTCAATTTGATTATTGAGTTAACATTACAATAGTGGTGCATGTCTTATGAGAGAGCTTAATAACGTGTGTTAGGTGAGACATGCTACGGTAAAG
>JANJEY010000009.1:30379475-30397360 GCA_024703695.1 Erythroxylum cataractarum
TAGAGACGGTCTCCGTTGGTCGTTATGGTTTGATTGTTTTGTAACTTCACATGGATCCTGGCTTCGGGAATGTCCCGGAACTAAAAATTTTAAATTCCGCACTGTGGGCATGTGATGCTCACGCCGGGATGTTCCTACAGACATTTGTAGGATCAGATAAATGACGATAAACATAGAGGGGTGACAGAGAGAGAGAGCAAGCATTTAAGGTAGATAAAGCCTAAAGAAGTCATAAGGTAGTATCGTGGAGAGTATCATAAATATGATACATTAGTTTTTAAGGAGCTAGAGCATCAAAATAACCAGGAGTGGGTAAAATATCAAATTTGAGAAGAGTGAGATGAAGATAGTAAAACATACTTTGATGAAGAAAGGGGAAGAGGTCTGCAACAGTAATTGGAGGAGTAGAAAATAAAGGGGATTTTTTTTAAAATTTTGCAAACTTAGGAAACTCCATGAGCTAAAAAAGAGGAATATAATTTTTCAGAGAAGAGGAAAGAAATAAGATAGGTTTGGTAGGTCTAGAGAGAAAATCAGCAAGTTTGTTTTGGTGACCTTTAATGTGACAAATGGAGAATTTATAATGAGAAAACCATTCCTGCCAACAAAACAATTAACTATTAGGAAGATATTTCTTGAGTTGATCAAGAATCTTGAGAAATTAAGTGTTATCCATTTCAATGACAAAGTGATAAGGAGCGAGGTGAAAAGCAAACTTCTTAATACGTCTTTTAAGAACTAAGATCTATTTATAACTGGTGTGGTAGTGGAATTCAAAGGTTCGAAGTTGGCCACTTGCATGACCACAATAATGATGTTTGTCATTGATTTCTTCAATAAGTACAACACCCCAATAATGGTCACTAACATATGTTTGTATTATGTATTGTCTCATGTCAGGAATTTTCAAGGTGGAGGATCTTGACATATGTACTTTAAATGTTGGACAAGCTTTGTTTGTTCTAAATGCCAATGTGGTGGATTCTTTTTGAGCAACTTAGATAAACATGAAGTGTAAACTGTCACATGTGATATGAACTCACGGATGTAATTAACAATCCCGAGGAATTGTTTTATTTAGTTCGTAGTGAGATATTCATCAAAAAACTGCAACAGCTCTTGTGCAATATGTGGACCAAGCTGGTGGAATCCATCTTTGAAATACATACCTAAAAATTCAATCTCTTTTATACCATGATGTTTTTAGAGGCTGAAAGCATAATGCTATATTGTTTAGTAAGATCGAAGAATTACTGAAGTAAGAACTGATGTTCTTCATGGGTCTTTTAGAATAGGAGAATATCATCAATATCGATGATTGCACTATTGAGGATAGGCTTATGGATGTTAATCAAGGTTCTTTGAAATAGTGATGGGGCAACTTTAAGCCTAAAGGCATAAAAGTCTATTAGTATTGTGCATTAGGAATGTAGAATGTAGGTTTGTACCGCTCAGTTGGGTGATCAAACTCAGAAAAGATAACAACTTGTTTTAAAAATAGTACCTGAGTACTGATCTTAAAGAGAGGAAACTTGTCCTCTTATAGGAATGCATTCAAAGGCTTGTAATTAATCACCAATCTCTTTCTACAGTGCTTTTGCTCTGAACATTTGTTCACATAGAAAGCCTAGAAAACCTAATATGACTTTGTGGGCTCAATGAGTCCTTGCTTCAAAAGGATAGCACACTCGGCTTGTGCGAGTTTAAGGTCATCAGAGTTCATCCCTAGATGTATAGCTTTCGTAGGATTGATAACCTCATTCTTTTTTAAAGGTAGACTTATGAAAAAGTCACTTGTTTTTCAAAGAGGATATGGATGAGAAAACTGTGTATATGATTTAAAACAATAGTCTAACAGTTTATCTCGCAATAAGGTATATGGATTACGAACTTGAGAAAGTTCAAACACATTTTTCACTTCAGTGTAGGCACTATGAAATGATCAATACCTAAGGTCTATGAGTTGGATCTGTAAAGGTGAGTGTTTGTTGTATACATCCATACTAATGAGAATATCTGGGCTAGGTAGATTGTTTCTAAGCACTTTAGTCCAAAATGCACACTATAGAAAGAATCGAATCTCGATCTTTCTCTTTGTTATTAACCCAATCTTGAATGAGTTGCCATCTACGGTAGTAAGTACTTATCATGTGAGGTTCATACCTCATAAGGTAAAATGTGGGGCTTCATAATCGTACGAATGGATCCAGTATCTATAAATTCAATAGCTTTGAATTTATGATCATATTTGTCTTTTCTGAAGAGTTGGATCTGGACATATGGTCATTGGAATGGAGTACAATCTAATTTCATACAGGTTTGTTGTAGCATGTATAGAGAATCATCTCCTCAAGAGAGAGAAGAATAAGAGGATTCATCTTCAGAGGTCGTAACAGAAACAACAAACTTAGTATCTTCATCTTCAGTGGATTGTTCCTCAATAAGATCTTTAAAGTTATTAGAAGAATGAATAGGAAAATTTATTACATTTGCTTCAATAACTTGACATCTATCTTGCTTTTATGAGGAAATGTGTGTGTAAAGTGTCCTGGTTGTCTACAGAGAAAATATCGATAAGCTTTTTGAGAATGATGGGATTTCTTTTTGAAGAATCGAAAAAACTTTCTCTTTATTCCATCTAATCTAATATAAGTTTTCCTTAAGGGCTTATAACCTTCCATTTGTCTACAGAACTTTCATCGATGATAGACATGATTGTGATGAGATTTCTTTTTGTTGCTACAATCACAATTCTTTTTGTCTTTACACTTAATTTAAAGATGAGGTTTCTTGCAAGCTTGTTTGATAAGTGGACCACCTTTAATGATGCTCTTGAATAAGGCATGTTGATCACAAAGCTTATCAAAAGAGGCTAAAGCAAGATGGTAGATTTCTCCAAGAAATATATTAGCAATATCCCTTTGTAAAGAAATAATGGTCTGTTGTAGCTCTGGTTGTAGTTGATCTGGAAGGGGTGAGATCAAAGTATATCGAAGATTAACATCATTCTATCCATTCAAAAGATAATACCTTTCTGTCATACATTGAAAATGCTTCTATAAATCACATTTGTTAAGTGAACAGCATTTCATTGCAAAATAATCTTGACAAATCTGCTTATCTATAAGCTAAAAGTCACCAATGAATTCCTTATGAATTATTCCAAGAAGAGCTTTGGCTATAGTGACTTTGCCATAATTCTCGCAAAAGTACCAGTGAAACGAGAAGTAAACTCAGGCAAATATCATGTAAAGGATTATTTGGTCGGGTCATTTGAAGATCTATCCATACATTGAATTCATGTAAACGATCTCTCTATTTCTTTAGGGGAAGATCGTCAAAAGTAAACTAAGGTTTTGAAATAGACTTAGTCTGTGCATTGGTTGAGCTAGGGGTACTTGTGGTGCTAGTGTAGGTTTGAATGGTTCAATACCTGTCGATTCTGTTTCACTTATATCTGGTTCAACTTTAGTAGGTTCAGGCATAGTCATCAGAACTTGTGTTAAGTCTGATAGATCAGCTAGCTAGGTTGAGGAATCAGAAGAAGGTTCAGAGATCTGTTTAGAACAAGATTTTGAATTATTTGATTGAGCAGAGGAATCTTTTATAGCAGGTGTAGGTGTAAGAGTTGTTATGAACTCTGCCAAAGACGCTTTATCCTTCCCAATAGAGGTTGAAGGTTTAGACTTTGGTAAAGAAGTGGGAGGTCTATGAATCTGTAACGATCTACTCCACTGGTTAACTAGTTCAGTTTTAGTATATGAAGGTGACGGCTCAAGAACATGTTCAGGCTTTGGCTTTGATTTTGGCTTTTTAGTTTTAGCTTGAGTTGCCTGAGGATGGATATGCTGTCTGATCAAAGGATAGTTGAACTTGAAGACCTTTAAATAGTTAGTTTCTTCTGGGTACGTCTGATACAGAGAAGGAGTGTATACTGGTTATATATTTGGAAATACTGAAGAGGATGAGCCATATATAGTCTTAGACTATGTAGATTACATATCAGCTTCTATACATTGCACAATTCCTTATATCTTCTTGAGTTCTCTAGTTTTGTCATTGAATTCAGGTCCAAAATACTGTATAGCAATGTAATGTCGAAGATTAATGTGAAGTTGTTGGATTTGAGTTTTGTATGAATGGTACAATTGTTGGATTTGTTTAGAGATGACGTCAACTTTTTATTGAGTAACATGACTATATTGACTAATTCCATCTAACTTGGAATCAATTCTGCTAAGGATTTTGTTTTATGCTATTGCATTTGATGTCTGCCTGTTAAGAACTTCATCTGAAGGATTTGAGACAAGTGTTTCTTGTGAAGTGATTCCTTTGGCTCAAATATATGGGCTAGAGATAACCCTAGTTGTTTCATCTGTACTCCTGTATAGAGAAGGAAATTCTTCTTCGTATGACTTAACCATCATACAAGGTATAGGAGTAGGAGTAATAACAGGAATTGATGGCTTAGGCTAACAGGTAGAAGATTTCAACATCTTACGAAGAGATCTAGGTCTGGATCTTTTTGTGGGTAGACCACTAGATTTGCTGGAATCATCTAAATCTGAATCATCCTTGTGTGGATGATACTGCTAAGAAGGCATACAACGAGTTTTAGACTTTTTCTTCCTCCTTTGTCGTTTAGCATATCGCTCATCATCATCTTCACTGTTTGTTGAGACAACCTTCACAATCAGGTTCGTACATAGATTAGTCAACATCTCATATAAAGTGTCCATGATGATGGCTTACATATACTAGATCTCTATTAGATTTAAAATAATGGATAGGAGGGTCAGATTTACCTTTCGTATGAGAAAATACGGGTTGAATCAGAAATATAACACCAGATGTAGTAGGTTAAGATGGATCTTCGTTGGGCCTTGTATAGATGAACTTCACCATTCCATCTTTTAATGTCTTCAGAATTAGAGGAACAGTTGTATGAAAAGAGTATCGATGAGGTGCATGGAACACTTTCTGATAATTGGTGATCCATTCAGTAGGCATTAATTTTTCAAGCTCCATGGTTGATAATTGCTTCGAGATCAGGATAATAGTAGTTTAATCATTAGAACGATCAATAACCATATAAAGAACTAGGGGTGAGCATTCGGGTAGTTCGGGCCAGATTTTTACTGTTCGGGTCCGGCCCGAATTACCCGAAATTTTTTTTCTCTTACCAGGCCCGAACCCGAATTTTCAATTACCCGAACTTACTTGGCCCGATTTACCCGAATTACTTATTTACCTGGCCCTATTTACCTGATTTATCCGAATTATCTCAACCCGATTTATCCGAATTATCCTAATTACCCTATTTCATAATTTTTTAAAACATAATTCGGGTAATCGGGCCGGCCCGGATTTTTTCAGAGTTACCCGTCCTGGCCCGAAAATAATCGGGTAATATCCTGGTCAGCCCGAATTACCCGATTTCTTTACCCGAATTAATTCGGGCCGGGCCGGGTAATCAGATCGGCCCGAATAATGCTCAACCTTATAAAGAACATCTGAAGTAGAATTTAAAAAATTGAGATCCAAAGCATAATTATGCAAATGATAGATCATTTGGTGATGTAAGGTAAAAAATTGAGATCCAAAGCATAATTATGCAAATGATAGATCATTTGGTGATGTAAGGTAAAGAAATAATTGATAGAGATGAGACCCAACACCAGGCCAAAAATGAGAAGCAATTCATTACTTCAACGGACTCCCAAGTGAGAACAACCACAGATTAGAACTGAGCAAATCTTTAATTAAGGACCATCCCATTTCAGTGAACAGGGCGTCAGGCAATGGATCAAAGCTAGGAAGGGTGCTTCTCACGTACCCAAAACAACGTCCATCGAAGTTTAAGAAATTATTTTAAAAAGTTTTAATTTAATTTAAAATAAATTTATTAATTTCAAATAGAATTTTACGGAGGGCTTCAATTAATAACAAAAAGTGTGATTCTCTTAAACATACGATGATACGAATATAACAAAGAAACTGGAGAAAAGAAAGGAAGAACTTAACAGGAGACATGTGCAGTGCCAAACTGAGGGACAAGAATAAATGCATACAATACAAGAGGCCAAGGGCCTGCCCTTAGCTAAAAACATATCTTTGTCCTTACATACTTTCCACCCAAAAACAGCCTACCATGCAATGCTTGGATAGAATTGTGATCCCAGCAAAATATGAAAAACTTAAAAAGTTAAAGAGCAGCAACACCGTCGTCGAAGTTCCAGAGATCGCCGATGACGCTTTCTTGAGCAGTATTTGGTGTCATCGATTGTCCATCGAGAAAAGGAATTTGATAGAATTTCATGTAATTCTCATACGCTACTAGCTCCTCTGATAGCGTTTGCACTTCATTCTTTACTGTATCCTCTTCCACTTGCTCCACTTCCTGTTTCTCGGTCTGTTGACCCGCCAAGTTTTTGTTATTGACAGTGACAGAAATTTTCCCTTCAGAACCATCAGCTTCTTGTTTGAATCCATTCAAAGGATAGGATTCCACTTGGTTCAGATCATAATTGAACCCAAAATCGTAACTTTCAGGAAAATTATAGGTAAAGTTAGAAGCTTGGAGGATTTGGTAACATGGGTCTCTGTCTCTGTATGAGTGGTTGTCTTCGTTTGGGAAGTTGACTTTGGCCTTGGTTCCTCGGATTTTGCGAGCTTCTCTGTCATAGGCTCGAGCAGCTTCCTCGGCAGTGTTATACGTGCCAAGCCAAACTCTAACTCCTTTCCTTGGATCGCGTATCTCTGCCGCCCATTTGCCCCAGGGTCGTCGTCGAATTCCGACGTACAAGTTGTTTCTCTGCCTCTTGCTGCTTGTCTGATTCACTTTTTGCTCGTCATCTGTAACACAAGCTACTTAATCAAAAAACATGTGCCTTGTATAAGTAAGAAAAACGAGCAGGAAAAGGTAGAAAACCTGGAGAGGGGTGACGTGTCCTTTTACAGGAATTGGCATGGTCACTTGGGGCAGGGTAAAATTGAAAAGGGCTTAGTTTGTTGAAGCAAACGTTACGCCCGATGTCAAGCGGAGTGGCACGTCGATTACGGTTTAGAGGGATGACATCACCGAGGACAGCACCGCCACACATTTTGAGTGGAATCCAAAGAAGTACGAGATGAGAAATCGAGCAAATAATTGCGGTTTTGAAAATTGAGAGTTGTGAGTTGTGAGTTGTGAGTTGTGAGTCGAGAAATAGGGGGGTTTATGTAGCACGAGGGACCTAGTCGTATGTGCTTGTGACTTGTGGGTGACGGCCACAAGCGCATTAATTTCTTTCCTTGTATATGATTTGAAGCTTTTCCTACGTGGCTGCTAGGACTAGTCAATTTCAATCTTATCCGAACTTTTTTTTTTGGAAAAAGTATTTCCTCGATCTCGTACGAATTATCATTTTCTAATTACCGCATCGTATGCGTAGAATTGAACTGGAAAGTGTTGTTGGTTCGATTCGACCCATCTAATTTGTAAGATTTCTTTTAAATGTCTCTATATGTATGATCACGTGACGATAAGAAGAGCGTCTCTCATGCGTTAATCGGTTTATCGAATCGCCTATTTAGACGAGTTTTTAGGAGGTAAGTAATTAAATTTTTATTATACAATATTTTTTATAAGAAAATTAAATATTTAATTATAAAATAAAAAAGTATTTTAATTAATATGACTTTTTTGACATTGTAAAACTGAAAAAGTATTTTTAATTAATATGACTTTTTTGACAGTCAAAATAAAAATTTTAAAAAACTCAAATTTGGATTTTTTTTTAAAAATATTTTTTAAATAAAATTTTTAAATTACTCAATGAGCTCAATTTTAGTCTCTTTTATTATTATATTTTACACATAATTCTCACAATATCTAAAAATTCATCTTCACGTTTATTTTGAGATTTATATAATATTATTTGACTTTTTATATGTTTTAATATTTATTTTTGTTATTAGTTTTACTCGTATTATAATCCATATAAAGGATTTAGTTATATATATTTTCATTTATGTTTTATATGATTTAAAATTATATAATAATTAATATATTATGCTTTGTATATTGTTTAATATATTTTTAATAATATTTATATTTATAAATAAATTTTATTACAAAATAAAATATAGTTAATATTAAAAGATTTTATTTTTATATTATTAAACAATTTATTATATAAAACTTTTAAAAAACTCTTTCTTAAATGAAAGCCAAACAGTTAACTGATTTTTTAGAAAATTTCTTTTCAGAAAAAATTTTAGTGACAAAAACTCTACTAATATAAACCCAACTAAACAAAGGCTGCCGACAAAAATGCCTTTTTGTTTATTACAACTAGATGCGCAAACTGAACTAACAAGGGGATTATAATGGTTAGTTATTTATAAATTTAAATTTTGATTAAACTTAAATAATTTAAATTAGAATGGATAATATTATTTAAATATAATTAACGTCATGATCGTAACGATTGAATCAACCTAAATTATTTATAATTTTAAAATTTGATTACATTTAAAATTAATTAAATTTTTAATAAATAATATTATTTGAAAATAATTAATTAAATTGACAATTTAATAAATATAATTAAAATGATTTCATTTATTTAAATTTATTAATTTGGATTGAGCTAATTTTATTAATCCTAAAAAACGAGTGATGGTATATTTTCACCTTTCATTGTAAAAATTAAGAGGAAAAAAGTGCTTCTAATATTTGGTGGCCCTGAGAACGAAGCTATTTTTGCTGAAAATTTAGAAAAGAATAGGAAATAGATCATGAATAGAGGGCACATACATTACTTGTCTATGTTACAAAGCATTTTGTTGCCTTATAACGAGGAAATATTTTGAATGTTATAGCTTGTTATTGGATGAAAATAATGATTAAAAATTTTAATTAATTATGTTGGTTCAATCATAAATTTTTTTAACAAATCAATTTTCTATTTATTTGTCAATTTTTTTTATTCAATTTACTTTAATAATTTTATTCTTAAAAACTTATCAATTTGTTAATTAATCAATCGATTTTCTTAAATTAAATATATTTATAAGTTAAAATAAATCAATTATTTTTATTTAAAATTTTCTTTCAAATTTCTCAATAGGTAAAGATAATATCTTTTAAAAGTATTTAGATTTTTTTTAAATTTATTCAATTTTAAACATATTTTATAACAGTTTAATTTCAAATATGTTAAAATTTAAATATTTTATCTTACCTAATTTTTTTTTTTTCTGAAAAGGCGTAGTAGTTTCACAAAAATCTAGTACAATCGAAAACAGAAAATTAAAAGCATAAACGCAAATAAAAAATAAACAAAAAAATTTGTTAACGCAGTTCAGCATATCTTGTCTTCGTATGCGGATTCTCATTCAGCTTAATTACTTTCTGTTGTGATACAACAATAGTTTTATTTAGACCTTACAGAGTTAACTTACCCTACATTTGATACTATTCCTCGTTCTCATATCAAGAATTTTAATCTTAATAACATAACGGATTAGTGTTAATATCAACAGATGATTTCACTCAACAACTTTTAATAAAAAAACCAATAATAAAATAAATCAACCGACTAAAATGACAAAGAATGAAAGCGAATATACTTGAGATATAAAAAAACAACTTTTCGGTAAATTTAGCTCCTTCCAAGAAAGATTTGAAAGCTGTTTACCAAGGTTACTTCAATAGTTAGATCAGAAAAAATAAATCAGCAAAAGGAATTCACAGTTGCACCAGGAAAACATCAACCACGGCTGACCAAGGAGAAACACAGCTCCACCGAAGTTACTCAGGAGCCACACATGAAATCAGTCAACAAAATCAGACCTTTAATCGATGTTGAAAGTGGTATAAAGATACCCATCTGAATCACTCAATTGTTGATTGAAAAACCACATCTGCCTACTACCCAATAAATCAACAACCAAACAAAAAGGGACATACAACAATGAACAATTCTAGACCAAAAAAGAATCATGGCATCAGCCAAAACATAGTCGTTTTGCCCAAATAACAATAGCAAAATATTCAAGCAATGACAAAAACTCAAGAACACAGCTGACACACTTTCAACCTAGGTTTCATAAGACAATCCTCTTTTTGTTCAAAAACAAGAGAAACACACAACTGTAAGATCCATACAATCGCAGATTGCCTAGTGCACCAAATCCAGCAACACACAATAATATCTATTCACAGTTAAGTTAACTGTCGAAAATCATCAAAGTAACCCCTAAAATTCTAGTTGTCAAAAGTCACACGAGACTTATATTTTTCATGCTAAAAAATGACAACACTTTAGCCCATGTCTTACATGAATCACACCAATAATCTAGCTGTAATTTTCAAGTCATATCTAAAAAAATTGAGATAGCCATTATCTCCAAAATAGGTTATTGTTATTCATTAAATCCTGTATTGATTTAGAATTCTAAACCTTATCAAACTTGTCTTGAAAGAATCCCAAATAAGCACAACTAGGTCCAATTATCAAATAATGTATAAAATTAAATAATAAGATATAATCACCTATATCTTAACATTATCAGTTTTAACTTCCAATTCTATTTTAAAAATATAATGTATAATGTATGTTCAAATTAGTTACTTTTTTTTTCTTAATTCTAACTTAGTTTTTTTTTACTGCAAGTCGAATGTCCTTATAAATAATCTCAATTTAAAATTTAACATTGGATAAATTATAATAAAAATTTATCTGGTTTATAATATTACTTAAAATTAATTAAATATTTAAATGTTAATTTATAATAAAAATAATTTAATGTTAACTTTATAATTAAGAATGATATGATGTAAAATGTAATTAATGAGTTAGATAATTAATGTAAAATAAAAAGTAAACATTTTGGCCAATTCTGGTCACAATCTGTTACTCGTTCACTTCGTTCCAAAAAGTTTAATATGAAATAGGGTAGAGTATATCAATGTTTTAAAAATCGGATCAAACATCGAATCATTCAAAGAAAAAGTTTAAGATTTAAAGGTTCAACGTGTATTAAACTGCTGTAAAATCGGTATATAATAAATAAGAAGTAAAAATTATAAGAGTAAGTAAAAAATATTTTATTGAAATAAAAAATACACTAATTTATTATATGATTAAAATTCACCATACCTTCATCACAAGAAATTCCTTGTCAGAAGGTCCTCCTCGACTAGATCGGGGGATGCTGGAATTGGGGGAATCTTCACTTTCTAAAGAGGATTACCCTCCTCTCTCTCGTGATTTAATTATTGGAACATCGGTGGAGAAATTTGGTAACACAAACAAAAATGGGGAAAAATCTAAGTTTCAATCTCTGATAAAGGGAACATGAAAGAACAAGCTGAAAACCAATAACGGAGCGTTGAAATACTACCCTAATGTTCTTTAGGAGGGAGTAATATCGCCTCCGTTGGAGCTACTTTAAGTGGGTGCCAAGTCATGGTCCTTCGTCCTTATTTTATTTTTCTGGGCTATGTTGTTAATGCATGGGCGAAGACTCATTTGGCCAGAAAAGGCCTTGAAAAGGAAATTTTGAGGAGGAATGACTTGATATTATTCAAATTTATAGACTCCTCTAACCTTTCTAACATCATCGAGCAAGGGTCATGGCACATTGGTGACCAACCCCTGTTTTCATAGCAGTGAAAGCCAAGGATGGCTTTTGACAGGGGTGCGATTGATTTGATCCCCATATGGGTCAACTTTCATAACCTTCCTATGGAATTTTAGATGGTAGCTGGATTCGGATACCTGGATAGCTCCTGAGGTATTCCCATATGTTTGGACTCCTAAATGGCATCTATAGACAGGATTGGATATGCGAAGCTATGCATTGAGGTGAAGAAGAATGATCCTTTGCCTAAAACTTTGCCTGTTATTAGACTTGGTGAATTTGGTGAGTTCAAAAGTGATGAGATTGCCATTATTTATCTTTGGAAACCTAGTAATTTTTTCAAGAAATGGGATGCAACAGTTAAAGTTTTCAAGAAGGATGGCATGATGAATTACTGGTGGTTGAAGATCCTTCCTTGAGAAAGAAAGTTCAGACATCGAATGCATAAGGTAGAGATGGCATAAGGGGTGAACTGTCTAATTCTGGCTTGAAGCAATTAGTCTACATAGAGCATGCTACAGACAGGGATGAGGCAGCAGGTGGCTCGGTGAATTCAGACATTATCTTCCACTTGACACATAACTATGATGGGATCATTGAACCACATGATGGATGAGAAGCATTATTGATTAGGTTGGACAGTAATTTAGGTACAACTTCTCAATTGGAATAAGGGAAAATCTCCAAGGTTAGCAGCATGATTGAGGCTTTGCAAAGCTCCCTACATACATTGACAGAAGTGCAGGCAAAGATTTATAAAGAGGTAAGAACAACTTCTGTTAATAACTCTTTATGCATGCAAATTGATAGAAGGGTCTTAGCTATACTAAGGAGGTTAATATTGAGAAATAAAGGAAGATGGACACTCAAAGTCTTGCTAGACATAAGCTAGAGAATTCTCTAGAATCTAATGTTGGGATCACTCAATCTACTATTCAAGCTCTTCATGGTTATGCTTTTAAGGGGTAGGAAATAGAGAATCATCTTAACTTATGCTCCTTGCTTGATTCTTTGACAGAAGAATTGGAAGACTTCAAAGTGCAATCTAAGTCCTTTGAAAGGAAATATTCAAGGAAGTGTAAACAAAACCCAAAGTATATGGGGACTTTCCCCACCAATGTCAGTCCTTGTATGGAACATTAGGGGGCTCAAAGACCTTAAAAAAATTGCTGGTGAAGGAGCTAGTGAGGGAGAAGAAACCTTGTTTACTAGGGCTTCTAGAAACCAAAATAAAATATCCCCTCTCTCTTTTTGGTACAAAGTTTTTGGGTGCTCAATGTCAAGTTTTTTTCCAATCATAACTCACACTACAACAACATAATTATCTACCTATTTAACTCGAATATAATTGAAGTTCAAGTTAAGCAAGAATCATATTAATTTCTTTATTTACAATGTCAAATATGGGTAGTATTGATGTGTTCGAGTTGTCTACTTTTCTTGCTTGGATAGATTTGGTAGATCTTAACTATATTGAATGGTTATTGACATCATCCAACAATCAACAGGGCAACTTTCTCATTTGGAAAAAATTGGACCGCTCTTTAGTAAACTCGATTTGGTTGCATAAGTTCCCTCATTCTTATGTACATTTTGGGGAAAACCTATCTTTGGATCATTCATACATGTTGATTCGAAGGTTGATAGAACATAGAACAACAGGCACACCTTTTTTATTCTTCAATGGATTAACACATATGGAAGGCTTTACTAATGTAATTGGCCACTTTTGGAATACTGAGATAGTTGGATGTAAAGGTTTTCAATTTATGCAAAAACTTAGGATGGTGAAACAAGCCCTTAAAGGGTTCTCACTCAATAAGGCAAACTGATTGCATTTATGAGTCGAGCTTGTGATTGTCTAAGCAATCATGGTCCATGTACGCTAAATAAATGTTAGAAATTTTCCAAGCTATTCAGACATGGTGACCCTACTTGTTAAGACGGAAGTTCTATATTTAAACTGATTAACACAACCTCAAGTAGTTGTTAGAGTAGCATATTTCAACACCAGAACAACAAAAATAGGTGACTAAGTTGCTTGGTTATAGCTATAAAATTTGTTATAAACCATGAAATGAGAATTCGGTAGCTGATGCACTCTCACGAGTAGTTGGCAGCCCCAGTCTTAATGCTATATTTGTGTCACAGTTTGATATATAGGAGGAAGTTAAAAAAAAAAGCAGCCGTTGGACACACTTATATAGATAGAATTGGGAAATTAGCAATGGACAATCTAGGAGCTTCTTATTCATGGCACAATGGACTAGTTTTCTACAAAAATTGGATAGTTTTGCCACTAAAATCCCAAATAATTCCTTAATTATTAAGGGAGTTTCGTGGTTCTCACTTTGGCAGTCATTTTGGAGTCTTATGCTTATAAGAGATTAGCACAATAGTTTTATTGGCCTTCTATGCATCGAGATGTGCAATAATATGTTTCTTCTTGTGATATTTGCCAAAGGGCAAAAGCTAAAACTCTCTCTCCAACTTGTCTCTTATAGGCTTTAACAGTTTTATGTCAAGTGTGAGATGACATAACCATAGACTTCATTAAAGGTCTTCCAACTTTTAATGGTAAAAACAACATCTTTATGGTGGTAGATTGTCTCAGCAAATCAGCCCATTTTTTCGTTAGCGTACCCTTTCACCGTAAAAATAGTAGCTGAAAATTTTATAGAAGGTGCGGTGAAGTTGCATGGAATGCCACGAATAATTATTAATGATCGAAACCCTGTGTTTATTAGCCATTTTTGGCATGAGTTCTTTAAACTCTCAAGAACTCAACTAAAAATGATCTTCACCTACGACCCTCAAACTGATGGACAAACGGAAGTAGTAAACCAATATGTTGAGTAGTACCTCGGATGCTTTGTTCATCAACAACCCCGCAAGTGAAGCTCTCTTTTTCCATGGGTTGAGTTCTGGTGCAACACTGCTTACCATGCTTCTATGGGAATGACACCCTTTCAAGCTTTCTATGATCACCTCCCCCTAACCATTCCTCATTATCAGATGGGCTCCTCACCAGTGCGTGAAGTAGATCAAAGTTTGACTTTAAGAGATGAGTTGTTACGCCAACTCAAAGCCAATCTGCAAGTTGCCAACAATCTAATGAAACAAATAGCAAATGTAAGGCGAAAGGACGTTGAATTTTGAGAAGGTGAGTTGGGCTATTTGAAGCTCCATTCATTTTGGCAGCAATCAGGTTTCAAAAGAGCATTTTAGAAGCTAGCAAGTAGATTTTATGGCCCTTTTCATGTCCATCCAATCTTCCATATCTCACTGCTAAAGAGAAAAATAGGTGAGACAACTACTACTACTCTTGATTTGCCACCTATGATTGATGACGGCGAACTTATTCTCGAACCTGAGGCTATATTGGATACTAGATTGGTTAAACAAGGAGCACGATTTGTTGAAGAAAACTTGGTCAAATGGAACTGTCTTCCTACAGAGGATGCAACTTGTGAAAATGTTGAGCAATTACGAGATTGATTCATGAATTTGGACCTTGAGGACAGGGTCCTAGTGAAAGAAGGGAGTATTGATAAGATAAGACGTTCTCAATGCATTCCTATTAGAAACCCAAGAAATGTGCAGGAAAGACAGGTATGCGACGATGAGATCTGCGATGATGTGAAGCTCCAGCAGCATTTTAAGAGAGGCCTTTAATCCCGACGATGAGATCTGCGAAGTATCCGCTGCAACTTTGAGAGAGAGCAGTAAATGGAAACCGCAAACTGAGGTTAGGACATACTCATAAGAACAATAATTTGTTAAAAGCATCAAAGATCAACTCACCACGAGAATTATTTCGTTGCTGTCCTAGAATGCATAACTTTTGAGTTTTGAGTGAAGCACTCTAAGTGTAGACTAAAAAGGGGGTAAATAAAGGTGATTATTTTGATGACAATGAGATCTAGCGAAGATGGCCATAAATGGAAGTAAGAGATCTGGCGAAGATGGTGAAGAGCAAAGAGTAAAGGTGAGGTGAGCTCTTAAATTTTTTTATTTATGAAGTTAGTATATAACCGATTCATCCATAAATCGACCAATAACTAATAAACCAGATGGTTTTTATATATACAATTTATTAAATGAAACCGAATCGAATAACCAGTTGATTCATACTATTTTCAGTCGAACCATCCTGTCCGTTTCAATTTTTAAAACCTTGGATTATATGAAAATTTTCAATATTTTATAGTTTTTTAAAATCTAAGCCCAATTATAGTTCATGAAAAAAATTACTCGAATTTAACGATTATTTCTATTAAAGTTTGTTGTTATTTTTGGTCTACAATAAACAATAAATTTGTTGGTAAATTGAGGTGAGATCCTTTTCCATACTAAGCTGAATAATAAAAGCTAAACTTTTTTGTTTAATTTTTTAAAGTCAAGATTGTTTAAAGTTTATAAAATAATTAACATATAAATCATAATAAATTATGAATCATAATTCATACCTTATTTTAAAATTTGATCTTTTTTTATCATTTCCTTTGAACCATCTTAAAATTGACTCATCTTGACTACTATACCTGCATAATTAATAGCATTTATAATAGGTTTCATATATTTTATTAATTTAATTGAAATTACATTATAATTTTAATTAAAATTGTAATTACTTCTAATAAAATGTTAATTATGTCAAATTTAATATCTCATATTATTTTTTATTTATTAAATATTACATATTTAATTATAAAGTTTTTAACTTTTTTCCTCTTTAAATTATTCTTTATGTGTTACATAATAAATTTTTAAATGTGTTGAGAATGGATATAAATTGTAATTGTAAATTCACACGCACATTCTTCAGTTGGATGTAGTGGCGTTAATTTAATATATTTTTTGATTTAGTAAACGTACGTCATAAAATATCATATCGGATTATTGTTTACGTTGACTAATTCCCGTACATTTCTAAAAAAGTAGTTCCCCTCTCCTTTTACATTCTATAGTTGTATTTTAGCTTTTTGACATAAATCATTAGTATAATTAAGACTGCATAAATCATTATTATGATTAAGCGAATGAAGGGAGACCTAACAGAGGGGGAAGAGGAATATTATATAGATCAAATTGAGACTCCAATTTTTTATTTTTTATTTTATTTAAAAGGAGAATAACAAAAATATTAGATGGTAATTCTCGAGTGACAGACCCCCGACGCATCCTTTAAGAGGATAAGTATGCATCCGCTAGGTGGGTGCTCAAGATTGGTGATCCCGAAAGAAAAATATGATGCTGAATGGGCAAGCCAGTTCGCGCAACGATAGCCCTCCTGATAACTATGTTGAATTATTACAACCCAATTTCGGGAGAGTAGGGCATGTATGCTCAACACTAAAGGTTGGGGCGAGACAACCCATGCCTAAGAAGAAGAGAGCATGTCGGTTACAATGCGCGAATCCACCTCTAAAACGATATGTTGATATCCCAAGGACCATGCTAACTTGAGACCCGATAGAACCCCCCTAATATTTTACCATTAACGGGGAACACCTGCCAATGTTCTGGACGAAGCCTCCCAACCAAGCGCCTGAATTGTCACGCAGTAGACCACTTGCTGAAGCCGAATTAGTGTACTTGTTGGAAGCACCATCTGTGTTGAGCTTCACCTAGCTCTAGGTGGGCTTGCTCCATCCTACAAAGAGTGTCTGGCGCGTGGCCGTGCTCAATTGTGTTCGTTGCTGTCAGACTGTAGCCAGATGAATGTGGGAAACGTATTCCAGTACATGATGTTCTAAAGAAATCGACCAGGAGAATAGTTCTTCAAAGAGGACCTTGTTTCTCCAAGATCAGAGGAATCAACATGCAATTCCAAAAAGAATTTCCCGGTCGAACCCCCTACCTCCCTATGGGTGCGGAGGTTCTTGATGAGCTAGTCAGTGTGATCCATGGTAAAGAACTCAACGGTGATAACCTGTGGGGGAACCTTGCCCATAAGGTTCGGGTTCTAAGGCAGTTTAGTACCACATGGAGACAAGATTCCTCGAGATGACAATGATAGCAGGTCGTATCCGCCGTGAGGCGTCTGTGTACACACTGTTGATTAGTGAGGAGCTTATCATGCAAGAGAAGCCAAAGAAATGCACGGATTCGTTGGGGCCCCTGTCACTTCCAAATAATCCTCCAGTAATCATGGTTCCTGGTGTCAGCTCGGTGCAATATCATCAATACAAGAAATTGTATTTTTAGTGAAGGTAAAAGTTGTCACTAAATGCAGTAATCTTTGTACCTAT
>JANJEY010000009.1:30454151-30473234 GCA_024703695.1 Erythroxylum cataractarum
ATTATAATCATAAGGGATGATGGAGAAGTGGGAGAAGCAAGTGAGTCAAAGGAAAAGGAAGCTATATAACCACCTAAAAAGTCTAGTGATGAGGGTTTTAAGTATGTTATTAAGTGTGAGATGTTTGTTACTAAGAAGGCATCAAGTCTTCAAATCAAAGAAGATGAACTAGAGACATAGAGGAAAAATATATTCCATAATAAATGTCATATTAATAACAAGGTACATAGACTAATTATTAATGCATGAAATTGCACAGATGTGGCCAATGCTACTTTTATAGAGAAATTAAACTTACATATTATTAAGCATCTACAGTCATAGAAGCTTTAAATACTAAATGAATATAGTAAGGAGAAGGTCAATAAAATAATGTTGTTTTTGCTCTTAATTAGAAGTTATTGTGAGGAGGTGTTATGTGATGTGAAACCTATTTATGGTGGCTATGTTCTCTTAGAGAGATGTTAAGAGTTTGATAGAAAGTCTAAAAATATGAGTTTACAAATAGGTATTCTTTCAATATGAATAATAAACCTATTAATGTTATACCTTTAACATTTAAGGAGGTCTATAAGACTATTTGAGATTGAAAAGAGAGATTGAAGAGAAGAATAATGAAATTTGGGGAAAAAAGAGGGAGATAAAGAGTGTTATTTATTCTGATCAACCCATGTTTGTACCTCTGTACAAAGAAGCTTGTTTTCCTTTTAATATAGGTAAAAATTCAATGACAAATGTGAGCATGATTAACTCAAAATAGGAGAACCATTACATATAATTTTAAACATAACCGTAGAAATACCAAGTGCTTACCCTATGACTCTCCTCTATCAATGTCCAATGTTCAATGTTCAACCAATTCAAGCCTACACATGAAATAATTGAAATTTGGTTTAACCAAAGAATTAAGACAACCAAAATTTGAAAATTAAAACAAAAAATAAAAAATATTAATGCTCAACTCGGTGTTCCATCTATGGAACAGATAAGCCATAAAAATGGATAACCTATATATATGGAAGAACCGTTTTGTGCTTGGACTTGATTTACTTTTCAGATTTAGCCTAGCAAATCCTTGGAAGACAAGTTTATTTCGTTAATGTGTTTTGAATAACCTAGACCTACCAGAGAGAGGTTCGAAATTTTGCAAATTATATACGAATAAGAGAATGCATGGGCATTGGAGTGTACCTTAGGAATCCGGTCGTGAGCGTAGAGGACGAGTGATTTTGAGAGGGAGAATTGAAGCGTGCTATTGAAGGAAAAGGGAAAGAGCTAAATATATACCCAAACGTTGAAGGAAAAGGCAAAGAGAATTGAAGCTGTTAAAGACGGGTGGGGCGGCGACGTTGAGAGGGAGATTTCAAGTGGTCTGTACACAAGAGAGTGCAGAGAGTAGGAGTACATATGGGAGGCACGCGAGATTGAAGAAAACTTTGAAACCCAAATGTTAAACGACTGAATTTTAATATCTTTACCAACACTTCCGCGACGTTTACTTCATAACAATGTCGTGATATTTATTTAGCCACATTTTAATAATAAAACGTCTCTATTACTTCTCCAATTCCACGTCGTCTGAATACAATGTCGCCAAATACTCTTAACTTTTCTTGACATTTAAAAAACGTCAGGAAATGCTTGACCAATCTGCGACGTTTTACCAATCAAACATCGCAGATTCTATACTTTTTTGTAGTGGGGGGTATTTCAATTGAATTTCCGTTGCTTGCTTCACATATATATATATATGATTATATATGGTCTATATGCAATATATATATATATATATATATATATATATATGATTATATATGGTCTTTATATGCATATATTTTGTACGTAAATGTTTGTATGAAATGCATGCTTACGGAACAACTATTTTTTGTATGAAATGCATGCTTATGGAACAACTATTTATTCTATACATCTGATATAAACCATGAGCCTCATATATTATCTTTACATGGCCTTTGTACTGCAACTTATATACTTTTGTAAGCCAATATATTAATAAAAAATATATTTAAAAAAAAAAGATAAAAGAAATGCATGCTACTGCTAGGTTTCATTTTACATGCATGAGATATTGCTCGTCATGTTGCACACAGTAGACAAGCCTCATCCTACCTTGAACAGAAATGTTCTTTCGAGATGGTGCAAGCCACATCAAGTTGTAAATGCACTATTTTATTTGTCCTGGTAATAATATGATCAGAAAACAAGTCCTATAAAACCCACTGCTTCCTAGTCCTCCTCATCAACGCCCCGCTCTCCTCTCACACCAATCGTCTAGTAACACGGCTCTTACCCGTTTCTTCCTTGTGATTTCTGTTCTTCTTTTGCCATTGCTTGTCAGCTCTGCTAGGGATTATGGCTATGGCTATGGCCCTGTTTCAGACAGTGTAAAGTCCGATTATGTGCGAACTTTAGTACCAACCCCATACACGGCCCAACCAGAGTCAGCCCCAACACTAAAAAATGATTCAACTCAAACCAGATCATACCCCCAAACCATCACCAGATGTTGTGAAATAAGATTACACCCAAAAATGATCATCAGATACCGTCCCGACAGATCATAGCCCCAAGCCATTGTCAGGTGTCAAATCAGCTGATTACACTCCAAAACTAGCACCATATGTTGCCAAACCAGATAATAGCATCAAACCATCATCAGATGAAGTCAAACAAGCTGATTCTACTCCAAAACCAACAGTACCATATGTTGCTAAGCCAGATTATAGCCCCAAGCCATCATCAGATGAAGTCAAACCAGGCTACAACTCAAAACCATCTAAAGATGTTAAGTTAGATTATAGTTCCAAGTTATCATCGGATGCCGTTAAGTCTGATTATAGCTCTAAACCATCATCGGAATCTGTCAATCCTGGTTACACTCCAAAGGTAACACTAGATGTTTCTAAGCCAGATTACGGCTCAAGGTCCACACCAGTTGCCACTTCGCCATACAATAGACCTAGTACAAATTCTGATGTTGTCAAAACAACTTATAGTCCAAGTGCTAAACCCGATATGGCCGAATCAGAAAACAAGGCTAGCGCTCGACCAAAAGCAAACACTGACAGCTCTAGTTACGCTCCCACCTGCAAAAGCTGACGTTGTGAAACCAGTTTATGACACAAAACCAACGCCAGACACTGTCAAACCATATCCCAAATCAGACAATACCATGTAAATTAAATTCTTTAACAATTTTAAGCAATAATTTAAGCATAGAATTCGTCCAAGATCATTTATGGCATAATTGATTCAATACTTTTAAAAATCCCAAGATTCATGCTATTAATAAAAGAAAGAAATACTAATCTTGATCCATACTCATGTAATCTTTTTTTGTTCGCGAATTCCTTCTTTACGGAAAATTTTATCCACTCTCACTTCTTACTTTTCTTCGTTTTAACAATAGTTCAAGAATGTCTATTCTTTGATATCATTCAACGTAACTTCTACATAAGGGAGAGAGAAGGGTTTATTGTTAATTAATCCTAATGATTCTAATTATCTTTAACAAGCCCAATAACTATTATTTTGGGCCTATCTTTATATTAGAATCCATTAAAGTAATATGGGCCATACTAATTATTAAAATTAATTTAAGAATCTCTCACTTGCCCATGTTATGACTTGATAATCTAACAACATAAGTGTGTAGCATATATTGAATCTGTCAATCCCTAAAACTTAAATGAATTGAAATAATCAGATCATGATAGTCATAAGTCATCTAACAACATGATCCCTTCCATGTATCACATAATCATCTCAACTCAAAATAACTGTAATTGAGAAACACTGTAATTCTCAACTTTAATGTTTTCTCAAAATATAATTTGTCATCATAAAAAAACAATGCATATACACAACTTAATGTGACAACTAACAAATAAGCAAAAACATAATATTAATTGAACTCATAAGTGTCAAAACAATAATAGGAAATATCCAAACATATGTACATATATAACATGATCTCATGCTAACAATGATTTATCTATCACGCCCATCCTTTCAACATGACCAGTAAATGTTTTAGGCAGTAATCCTTTAGTTAATGGATCCGCTACCATCATATTAATTCTAATATGTTCAATTGACACTTTATGTTTTTGCATTTTTTTTTTACTGAAAGTATTTCAAATTTATATGTTTAACACCCTTAGAATGCTTGTCATTTTTAGAGAAGAAGATAGCTGCGAAATTATCACAATAAATTCTTAATAGTTTAGCTATAATGTCGGTAATACTTAGATTTAGGACAAAGTTTTGCAACTATAATGCTTGAATAGTGGTCTCAAAGCATGCCACAAATTCGACTTCTATAGTGGAAGTGGTAATGATAGACTGCTTTCCACTCTTCGAAGAAATTGCCCATCCTGCTAGTTGGAATGTATAACCAAAGGTAGATTTCCTTAAGTCTACACAACCAGTATAGTCTAAATCTAAATAACCGATCACTTCTAAGTGATCTGATTTCCTATATGTGAGCATGTAATCCTTGGTGCCTTGTAAATACTTAAAAAATTTCTTTATAACTTTCCAGTGATCCAAATCGAGATTAATTTTGATATTGGCCTAACATTCCAACAACAAAAGTAATATCTGGTAGAGTATAAGTCTGAATATACATCAGACTCTTAATGATAGATGCATAGGGAATATATTCTATTTCCTTTTGTTCCAAATCATTCTTAGGACATTGCATTTCACTAAATTTATCCCCCTTTTGAATTAGAACTACCCTTGCTGACCATTTTTCCATCCTGATTCTCTCTAATACTTTACTTATATATCCTTTCTGAGACAACCCTAATAATCCTTATGCTCCGTCATAGAATATTTCTATTCCAATCACATAGGATGCCTCACACATATCTTTCATTCCAAAGTTATTAGAAAGAAATTTCTTTACATCATGTAACAAGTCCAAATCATTAGCAGCCAAAAGAATATCATCAACATATAGTACCAAAATATTGAACTTGCTTCTACTGACCTTCATATAGATACATCTATCAACAGTGCTCTCTATAAAACCATAGGAGATAATGATATCATTAAACTTAAGATATCATTTTTGGGAAGCTAGTTTCAAATCATATATTGACTTCTTTAATTTACACAACATATTTTCCTTTTCTGTGGTCACAAAATCTTCTAGTTGGTCCATATAAAGTTCTTCTTCTAAGTCACCATTAAGAAAAATGGTCTTTACATCCATTTGGTGAAGCTCTAAATCATAATAAGCTATCAAAGCCATAACAATTTTTAAAGAGTCCTTCTTTGAAACTGGAGAGAAGGTCTCTTTAAAGCCAATGCCATCTTTTTGAGTATAACCTTTGGTTTCAATTTTAGATTTGCACCTTTTAATATTACCTTTCGAGTCCCTTTTAGCTGTAAAGACCCATTTACGACCCACTTACTTTGAGATTTCAGGTAACTCAACTAGTTCCTAGACTTGATTATCATCCATAGAATTTAATTGTTCTTTCATAGCATTGAGCCACTTTTCATAATTATTACATTTCATGGCTTCTTTAAATGAGGATAAATCTTTATAAATGCTCAAGTGAATACACCACATAGTCATATGATATAGCTAGTTTTTTCTCTTTTATAGACCTTCACAATGCTATTTCCTGTGGTATCACTTGATCATTTGTGACTTGCACATTACTTATTGGTTCATTATTGACATTCTTTTCTTGTGGGTTTGGAATATTAACCTGTTGTTCCGATATGTTGTGTGACTGTGATACAACAAGAGGGAATAACAACTTGAGAAGAGACACTAGGCAAAGGATTTTCCACTTGAATCTGTTAAATATCCACCTTTCATGGTTGTCACTCTCACTGATTTGTCCATTTTCAATGAATAGCATTACCAGACTCAACTATTCTTGTATCATGGTTAGGAAAATAAAATATGTACCCTTTAGATTTTTTTGGATAACTGATGAAGTAACCGCTAATGATTCTTGCATCAAGCTTCCTTTTATGAGGATTATAAATCCTTAGTTTGGCTGGGCAAGCCCAAACATGCAAATGCCTCAAGCTAGGTTTCCCTACTGTCCATAATTCGTAAGGTGTCATAGGAATCACTTTACTGGGAACCCTGTTAAGTAAATATGTAGCTGTCTTTAATCCATACATCCATAAAGATAAAGGTACATTAATAAAACTTAACATACTCTTAACCATATCTATAAGAGTACGATGTTGCCTTTTAGCTATACCATTTTGTTGTGGTGTATCGGGCATTGTATACTGTGCACAAATGCCCTAACTTTGAAGAAATTTTGCAAATGAATCTGGACACTGCCCATTCTCATCATATTTATCGTAATATTCACTGCCTCTATTAGATCTTATGACTTTCACTTTTCTATTTAACTGCCTTTCTACCTTATTAATGAACACCTTAAGAATGCCCATTGATTGAGACTTTTCACGCAGTAAATAGAGATAACAATAACGTGAATAATCATCAATAAAGGTCATAAAATACTTTTCATTACCCCAAAATGGAACATTAAATGGATCACTTATATCAATGTGTATTAATTCCAGTAAATGAGTACTTCTTGTGGCTGCACTCTTAGATATGTGTTGGTTCACTTGCCTTTAATGCAATTCTCACACAAATCCTAATCAGTAAAATGTAGTTGAGGTAAGATTTCACTCTTCACTAACCTCATCACATATTCTCTAGATGTATGACCTACCATTTGATGCCACAAGTAAGCAGAGTGTTCATTATATACACTACGTTTATAACCAATCACTACAAGAAAACAAGGCATTTTACGATGTTTTAAAAACGTCACAGATTGTCTAAAAATGTCACGAAAAATGTCGCGGAATGTGGTATAGGAAAAAAGTTTCTACGACATTTTATGTAAAATGTCTTGAAAAATACTAACATTCCGAAACGTTTGTAAAACGTTACTGAAAGTTTGGACATTCTGCGATGTTTTTTAAAAACGTCACGAATTGTCTAACATTCCACGACGTTTTTAAAACGTCACAGAATGTGAAAGAATCCGCAACGTTTAAAAAAAACATCGCGGAATGTCTTTTGTGATGTTTCTAAAATCGTCGCGGAATGACATTTTTATTATTATTTTTGTTATTTTTCTAATTTTTCAAAAATCATATTAATTTAATAATTTTTAATTTTAATAATTATTTTTTAAAATACAATTTTTTATTTAATTTGTTTAATAACTATTCAATATTATTTATGAATTTTATTTATTTAATAATTCTTCAAATTTTTTAGTACATCATTAATTTTAAACTTCACTGCTCTGGATACATAATAATCTTCATAATAACTAGCAATCTTGGGAGTGAATAAGCAAGCCACTGCGATGACATAATATGTAAAATCATTAATAGTAACTGTATTCAAGTAAATACTTAACAAGATAATGGAAAATATTTTGAAAGTTTTGGAAAAAAAAAAAGATTTGCCATATTCAAGTGAAGTCATTCAGTAATTTGATCATTATAAAATACAATCTAACATCTCTATGTTAAAGATTATCATAAAAACAAATGGCATCTCTTCTCCCTGCAATGTGCTTTAGGGAAAACCATAGTGACATTTATTTTATTGATCACCAAAGATGCAGAACACTTCATTCCTATGTAACCACCACCGATGACAACGACATTCCCACCAGTACAAGATTGCATCATATTGACAAGTCTGTTTGCATTAGCTAAGTCTCGTAAATAATGCATCTGATCCACTCACTCCAAATTCTTCAAGCTTTAAAGCCTACATTATTGAAGATAGCTCATAGAGGAAAACCAAATTTTTCTTGATGCTTTTACACAACCAAAACCAAACTCAAACATATATTATTTAATTATCTAGAAAAGAAGGAGAGAAGATACAAGAGCCATAACTCAAACAAAAATATTGGATCAAGCCAAATTTGCTTTAAGACAAAATTCAACTCTCACCCCTGTTATTTTCCCTAACCACATGAAATCCCATTTGAAGTGCCAAAGCCTTGACCATCACTAAAACTATCAGTTAATTACCTAAGGCAGAAATATAATTGCAAGATCAGTAAAATGCCTGAGCACCTGTTGCAATGATGAGAATACTGTAACTTATGGTTTCCCCAATTGCAGTTAGAAGTGTCTTACGTTTCACACCAGTAGACATAACTCGAGTGCCAAGAACAAATTCAATACCTGGGTACAAAAAATTAAAAGTCTACACTCAAAATGGAAGGTATGGAACTTCTTTTTGCAGTGAAAAGATAAAGATGGACCTTCAAATGAGGAAAACTATGACCCAAAGATATTCACCATGTTCCTTGTACCATTCTAGATTCAACCTTTCCTCATTAGCACCTACACACAATGTTGGAAAAAAATTCCAGAGATAAGCTCTTTAACACTATTTCATTCTTAACAATAATCCTTCCATGTCAACATAGCATTATCCATCGTTACTTCATACCAAATTTATGTTATGAACTGAATTCGATAAAAGTATTAATAGAAACTACAAACCTCCCTAGCAACAGCTTGAGCAGTCCTCCAATTATCGCTGGTCACCATAACTAGTTTGACGCCTATTTTGCAAAGGCCTTCTATGACTACAACAACTTCTCTCTTTAGTGGGTCTGCAACTCCTAAAATGCCAACCCATTAGTGGATTAAGAAAAAAGATAGAAGATACATAACATGCATCTTTAAGACATACAACGCAAACCGTCCTCATCAGACTCTTTTAAGTTTTGCAGCAATAACCTCTCCCACAAATGAATAGAACACAACCATTCTAAACTCTACTTGCCAGAAAGAAAGAAGGTCATCAACTCTTCGTATGATAAGCACGTAGAGCGCACAGAAACTACTTTTGACATAAAGAACCAATTTTTTTAAACAAAACCATCAATAAAATTGCAAAGCTAGAACAGTTAAGTAGAGATACACTGCAAATGAAGATCTTAATTGGTTTAGTTAATAAGAAATTAAAACTATATCCAAGAAATTAAACGAAATTACAGTGAGTTTTAAATAACAAATGATGCATATTATCGAACATTACATAAGTGTGACATTTTTTGTATACAAATACCATAAATCTAACATACAGTATGTAAGTGGAAGCTTCATCACCTGGGAAAATAAAACCTCCATCAATGTTGCGGATGTCATAGACTAAAACACACAGTCCTAAATTTGCTATAACCTGACTAACAAAACACAATACACCTTTGTTTTTATGAGAAGATAAAAACTCGTAAAACAAGAGAGATGAGGTAAACCTATAACGAACCTTGTCGAGAAAAATATTGTCAAACTCTTTCTCAATCATTTTTTCGAGAGGAAGGCTAAGAAGATAAGGAGGCAAGCACAGCTTGTCCTCTATTAGGCTTAGATAGAACATTTCGAGAACTTGCCCAATAACTTCAGCTTTGTTCTTTAATTCACTTTTGGGTTCAAATCCTTTAATAATAAATAAAGTGACAAGTGAAAAACTCATCAAGTGAAGCGTGCGTAGGAGTGCTTGGAAAATAAAGTGACAAATCTTTGAAACAACAGTAATTTCACTATACCCAAAGATCTGGAGAAGAAAGAACCGAGTGATTTCCGTTGAGAGGAAGAGAAGGTCCATGAGTGTGAAGTAGACTACACAAGAACAAGATGTTGCTTTGATGTTGCGAGATGAAGAGGGAAAATCAGAGAGAAGTATTATAGATACTTCCAATCTATAACCTGTTAAACATGAGCGGTTTCACCGCTATATCGTCAGATTTGAACATGTAACTAGCCACCATTGGGAAGGGTAATCGAAAACCAAGCAAAGAGAGAGTTAGAGTATGATGTCCCCAAAATTTAGTAAACACCTTTCTCTATGTTCTTCTTCTTCATCACCGACCTATACAAACAAACAAAAAACCCTTTTATATTCAGCAACACCTTCGTTTTGTTACTGAAGGTTCTGCAACGTTTTTTTAATAAAATGTCACAATTTTTATTTCTTGATGTTTTATTGATAAAGCGTCGCAAAAAATACAACATATTTAAAAATGTGAACTTTTTGTGACGTTTTCAAATGTCATAAAAAGTTAATACAATCCATGATGTTTTATAAATAAAATTTCATGGATTATAAATAAAAAGTTAATTTCTTATAGTGAATATTGTGTTCAACATGAAACAGGGATTTAGAATAATTAAAATCAAGGTTAAAATGATACAAACCTTCCATTAATATACCATAACTATAATAGTAATGTCATTTATACAAAGTAAAAACATCATTTCCAACATTGAAATTAAAACTTATCTGATCCAACTTACTAATAGAAACAAAATTTCTAACACATTCAGCAATATAAAGATACTTTTAAAGATTTAGACTATAACTAGTGTTTAAGATCAACCTGTACGTCCTATTTCTTCTATTCATGCCTTCATTTTGTTAGCCATACATAGAAACTCTTTAGTTTCGTTGATGGTTTCGATCGAAAGAAATCCCTACATAATATATGACACATGAGTAGCTGCACCTGAATCTAACCACCAAGTATTGTTAGGCACCTTAATAAGATTTGATTCAAAACATACTGGAACATAGTACTTTTTTTCGAACCAAGCCTTTCTTTTAAAACAATCTTTCTTGAGGTGACCTTATTTCTTGCAGAAGAAACAACATTGTCCTGTATGGATTTGGCCCTCATTAACCTTCGTTGGGGCTTTGACCATTTTGTTACTCTTCTTTCCTGGTTTTCCCTTTTTTGCTGCTAACTTCTTTATGTACTGTGAGGTGAATAGAGTGTTCCTTCATTTTTTTAAATCTCCGTTCCTCCTGCACTAATATGACCTTGGTTTCTTGAAAGTTTCATTTTTCCTTTAGAGTGTTGTAGTTCACTTGGAACTAACCAAATTTAGGAGGAAGTGAGATGATGATGAACTATATTAGGAAGGATTCACTCACATCCATGCCCGTTGATTTCAGCTTTGCATCCAAATTTGACATGCTTGTTACATGATCATAGATAGGTTGTAACCAGTCAAACTTCTTGGTCATCAATTCGCTCATTAAGTTTCCTACAATAAACTTGTCAATTATGTCTGATTGTGAGTACTCTTTGATTTTCATCATGAATTCCCTTGTATTGTCCATATGCGGAATTGATGGTTTAACATTTTCAGCCATTTTCCATCACATCAATTTCAGACTCAACCAATTAGACCTTTCCCAAGCCTCAAAATATGTCATTTCAGCTTGGGTACTGGTCTCAATAATGGTTGTAGGCTTCTCTTCAAATAATGCCAGATCCTTATCCATAATACCTAATTGAAATTGGATTTCCTTAGGCCAATCAACATAGTTTAACCCATTGAACTTGATCAAACCATTGCCCATAGCTAACAAGTTACTAGAAATTACAAACGTAAAAACAAACTCACACATTAATACTTTGACTACAATTAATAGATTTAGACAATAATAAACTTTAGTGTTTATATTGAAGTCCACCTTTGGGTGATACTTAAACATATATCATTAATCTATGATTATGCTAACATATATATACACACTTTGATAGACAGTCAATCATACTCAAGCTAGTATGCGTATTATCTTTGGATATACATACATATTCATTAAGTAGATTGATAAGTCTCTTTAATGTTACTAACTATAAGTGATGATCCACCTTTGGGTGATCTCCTAGCATTATAATTAATAATCTCAGTTGTTTAGTTCATTTATTATGTCATTATTAAGCATCATATAACATGAACAATTGAAAGAATACATAACTAAATGTCTAAAAATCTTTTCAAGTAAGGTTACTTTAGTGACTAACAAGCTTTCTATACAGTAAACATTTTATTAATAAAATATAAAATAATTTTGAAATTTAACTTTAATGTTTAATGATAGTCCAAGAAAAATTATAAGGACCAAAATATATATCTGACCATCTTCAACCTTTTGACTTTCAATTGGAAAACATAATTTCCAGCAAATGTTAATCCCAAACATGTCTCATTATAGATTGTCATGTTCAACACCTTTTGGAACACCACGTATATGAAATCACTTTCTAGAATATTTCAATCTAAACAATTCATCCTTCACAATTATAAAGCTAAGATCTTTCTTATAGTGGGCCACGATCATTGACATTTCTTTCAACAATTTAGAATTTTCTTAAACAAGTAATGCAAACATACTTTTAATCATGGGTTCCCTTTTCTTTAGCCTTTTTTTTTACACATAATCCATGTAAGAGAATTTCACATATCATAAACTTAAATCCTTATCATGGTAGGTATTACAAAGGTAACTTTGGAGACTCGAATTTACATCGGAAGTTACTCACTCACACCCTTTGTACGACATTCTCACTTAGATCCGTTAAAGCAAGACTCAACGTTTCCCACCCTACCTTACACACACTCTAAGAAACAATGTTATAAAAGAAATAAGGAACATAGGCAACAAGGAGCACAAAGAGATACGGTTAAAAGACCAACTTTATATATTTTCCCTCAAAAGAATACAAAGAATGCTCTCTTTGATTTCTCGAATCAATAAGAAGAGCAAAGCTCGAATGAGTTATATATAAGCATCCTAACTTGGAGTCACAGATTCCCACTAAATCTGTACTACCTTAGATCGTGCTAAGATCACAACTATCCCTATCAGATAAGATTACATGAACCAATTGGATGACACCTCCATTGAAATAGGACTTTAACTGATAAGATAGAATCTAACAAAATAGCATAAAGACAGAGTTTACATTCATGTAGAACACTAACATCCTTATCCACAAAGATCTCCACTATCTTTAAATGTTGATTTTCATTGCAACTCTAACTCTCAGTCATTGCCACATCATCCAAGATCTCCCTGCGATCTCTATCTACTGATGATACAATGTGATCTCGTCGAAGCCCACTAGCACACTAGTTTACAATGCTTCCCACAACAAGTCTGTTAGTCATGGTCCTTCCATTTGAGCATAGCCAAGTCCTTAGTCCATCAAGTCCTTAAACTGGGTCGAGTCAATCTCTACAAGGTCCGATGCTTTTTCCAAAATTTGCACCAAGTTTGATACCACTCGCCCACATTTACCTTAGTTTTTTCACCATGACTTATCCGCACATAAGTCCATCAATGCACGTCCATAGACAAGTCCATCTTCCATGTCAAGCTCACTCATGGGGTAGTCTCTTCGCTCCATGACTAAGTCACAAGTCATAATCCGAGTTAGTATATAACCTTGCACATGTTACATATCTCCGACCTACCTCGACAAAGTTAGGTGTTTATGTGCCTTATTGTGCTTGCATGCCTTTGTGCATCCTCGCAGATCTCATAAACCTTTATGCCTTCTCGGCACCCTCGGGTCTCGCATGATTTATTTTTCTAACTTCGTGCAGTCTCACATCTGAATCTTATGTCTCGTCGAAGATTTCCATCAATGGGCGCCTACGCGTACCCACGCGTATCGAATCTCACCTACTCTTGAGATCTTCATCAATACTTCCCGCATCCCTCACCTACTTCGCAAGTTCCTCGGGTTTTACTCACTAACTCGCAAGACTTTGCCTTGTTCCCTTGTCAACACGCCTTCTTAGTGCCAACTTACGTACCAAGCATTGGCCAAAGCCCACCAACACTCGCACGATCCCACAGTCTGAACTTAGGGGTCTAATAGTAGGCTCCATAGGCATAAAAAGCTTTCTTTAAACCTCTTTAGAATTCAACGTTGTAGGAAACAATAAATGCATCACAAATCAATACCTTAATGGTGGGTCTCACAAAAACACTTTTCTTGCATTTTTCATTTTCCAGAAACATAATTCATGAAAACTTTCTTTAAAACTTTTATTTCACATACGCTTCTCCCTAATAGGTCAAATTAATTAATGCATGTAAGTACTTAACATCTATTATGTTGTTGTTTTAGAATTCATGTAAGACAGTAAGCAATGTAAACCATTATGGTTCCCAAAAATATGAAAAGCATTCCACTAGAATCATTAGGGTATAGGATTTTCAATTTTCAATTAAAAACATAACAAACAGACATGCTAAAACAAATATATGCCTTCGACTATTATTAGCGAACAAATTGACTATGTCAATGAATTTAATCTATTCTACAACCCACTATACAATCAATCACTACAACAAATTTTAGGGTTAACCCTAATGTAAATCAAGGTGTCATAACCTACTTTGATACTACATTTCAATTAAATTCTTTAATAATTCTAATCATAGAATTCATCCAAGATCGTTTATGACACAATTGATTCAACACTTTCGAAGACCCTAAGATTCACACCATTAACAAAAGAAAGAAATATTAACCTTGATCCATACTCGTGTAATCTCTTCTTGTTCATGAATTCCTTCTTTACGCAAACATTTATCCACTTTTGCCCTCTTACTTTTCTCGTTCTATCGATGGTTCAAGAATGTCTATTTTTTGATATCTTTTAACGTAACTTCGAAAAAAGGGAGAGGGGAGGGTTTATTGTTAATTAACCCTAATGATTCTAATTACCTTTAACAAGCCCAATAACCATTATTTTGGGCCCATCTTTATATTAAAATCCATTAAAGTAATATCAGTCACACTAATTATTAAAATTAATCTAATATAGTAAGGCAGATACTTATCCGAGATCAAATCCAAACACTATCGAAATATAGTATAGTTCATAATCAAAACCTGGCATTGCTAAACCTAACCAAGATTCTAGTTCAAAGCCTACTCCTGATACAACAAGCTACAGTAACCTAATATCAACCCTAAACTCTGCCAAAACAAATTATGAGTCAAAAATAGAATCAAGTGGAGCACCAAACTACGGGAATGATGCAAACCCAACTTTCAATTTATAGTAATCGCATCAAAACAAAACAGCTATGTCTCATAGGTGGAGAGCCATCTCCCAATTGGCATTGAAGGGCTTGTAATTTGCAAATTAGACACAAACTATGTAATGATCTAAGGCAATTAATCTCTTCACATGTGTTTACTTTATGTCTTGACATTCCATGAATACATAAGAATTCTTACTCCATGATGCTTCTTTTATTTCACAAGTATTGCACCTTTTTGGTATGCAGGAGATGTGGCAAAGATAACATTCTCAGCTATAGGCAAAAATCATACGGGGTAACATCATTCTCATGCTTGACTAATGCAAAGGGCTATTTCTTTAAGATGTTGCTAGATCTTAATGACAATAAGTTGAAGCTTATAGATTGCAAGGCCTTCCTTGAAAGCTCCCTATTGGAGACCTGCAAGCTCCCAACTGATGTTAGTAAAGGTATCACTGGTGCAATATTCTCCAACTACCATATTTTAAATAACAACAAGATCAAGTTGTTCTCAGTCAGACCTTCCTTTTACACATCAGAGCCTGCATTAACTCCTGATGGTTATTAAGATGTGCTCTTCATTCAATGTTACTATTCTATTATTCATTTGTTGACATGCTATACTATGTCTAACTTGTGTCTTTGTTTTGAGCTTCTTTGTACAAGGAATTGAATTGATTCTTTTTTATTGTTTTTAAGTACTGATCCCTGTAATTGTATGGAAAGATTTATTATACAATTTTTTCTGTTTTGAATTTTTAAATTGTAAGTACATGATAAGATTTGAGTCTATAATCTTTTCAAATTTAGGCTATAAAAATATTTATTATTTATAAGTTTAAATAATTTGAATTTTTATATTATTTTTACACTTTGAATTGGTTAAATAACAATTAAAATTTCAATATTATTCAATTTTTAGTATTGAAAAAAATCTGGGGTCTAAGCTTCAATCTTCTAAATAGAGTTGGCTACATTTCCAACCAGGTTTATGTATAACTATTTAAATAAATGTGATTCACATTATTCTATAATCGCTGCAATAAAAATAATAAAATTCATGTGTGGCAAAAATACAAGGTGTGTTAGCCACGTGTTGTACATACTATTATGACGTGACGATTAACAAAGAATTCGACATTGGACCATTTTTGTTAAAAATTGAAGGTTGAAGCGTTTTAGTATTAATTTTTAAAGTTTGAGTTAGTATTACAAATTTGATTTAAGTTTTATATTTTTTTAAAATTAATAAAAAAAATAAATGACATTAGTTCAATAAGAAGTTTCATTAAGAACTAATAATATACTCCAAAAGAGAGTATGCATGATTGAGTAATAAATTTATTATAAAATAAAATTAAAGTTATTTAAATGATTTAAAAAAAGAGAGGAAAAACAATAATGTTTGATATAGAGGTGAAATAATTGTTAAAGAATACAATAATTTATATATAAAAGATATACAATAATCTAACGCACGTCAACTTTTTAAGTGTAATATCGATCAGAGCATCAAGGATGAGTTGATATCATCTACTACTATTAATGATATCAGATGAACTCTTTTCAACCTTCGTCGCTTCAAATCACCTAGACTGGATGGATTTACCTCTTTGTTCTTCCACCAGACATGAGCTATTACCGGGGAGCTATTCACTGCTCCAATCCTTGAATTTTTTGAATCATCTAAGCTACTTTAAGAAATAAACCACACAAATGTCTACTTGGTTCCAAAAAAAGGAAATCCTACTGCAACACCATCTATAAGGTTATCTCAAAGTTGCTGGCTGAACGTCTCAATTTAGTACTTTTAGGTATAATTAACACTACACAAGGTGCTTTTATTCCTGATCAAAACATTGGCGATAACATTTTACTGATTCAAGAATTGCTTAAAGACATCAAGTATGGGCGCCACAATACTTTAAGGCTTTCGATACCATCAACTGGTAATTCATCCAATTATGTCTTGAGGCGCCACAACTTCCTGCGAAATTTGTTCAGTGGATAATGGTTTGTATGTAGTCCTCATCCTTGAGTGTGCTAGTTAATGGTATTCCTTCCAAGCCATTCAGAATTGGGCAGACAATTAGACTGGGTGACCATTTGTCCTCATATCTATTTACCCTTGTTATGGAAGGATTTTCCAAGTTATTAAAAAAGCTCATATTGTGTAATGGTGACTTTAAATTCCTCTATAAATACAAGGAAGTCAACATCACACACTTAATCTATGCTAATGACTTGATCCTTTTATGTGCAACTGACCTTTATTCCATCTGCCTAATGATGAATGCTCTTGATGTATTTACTTGATGGTCAGGCTTGTATGATAATCTCAATAAGAGTAGTTTATGTATCTCTACAGATGTGAGGATTCTGCGTGCCATTAAGAACCTCACTGGCCTTCAAAATGTTTAACGTTCTTTATCTATCTTAGAGTTCTCATTACAGCACACAAGCCTAAGTTTTATGACTGTTTACTAATTATTGAACAACTCAAATCTCGAGTGATGGCATAGAAAAATAGATACTCATCTTATGTAGCTCGTATTACCCTTATCATTTTGGTGCTTTCTAGTTTACATCTTCATTAGACTGTATATATCATAATGCCAAGGAGAGCCATAAAGGAGATGAACAAAATTATGAAATCTTTTTTATTGGGTCAACTTGGAAACTAAAAAAAGGTTAAAATTGTTGGATCGGAAAAACAAAGCATTCTATATTTAGAGAAACGGTAGATTTCAAAACTTTTAAGAAATCATTTCTTGCATCGGAAGCAAAAAATCCAAATCATCATGCTAATCCATACATGATATGGTATAAGGATAATAAAACATAAACAAGATCAGGAGTATTACCGACTCCTTTGCTATAGCTTTAAATCATCGCTTCGCTATCCTCTTCTTCTTCTAATATCCAAATCCTTTGTGTTGGCCCCCGAATTTTTCTTATTAAATAAAGCATGATTTAAATAACTTATAAGATTTGATGGATAAAGTTTTGGATCTACTTGTTATGTAAATGTTAGTGAAATTTATTATATGGTTTGGTTGTATTAAAAGTGGTAAGAATGCATAAGGACATTTTAGGCAAGTCATTTAAGGTTATAAGATATAAGGCTTTTATTGAAAGACAAAATGGACTTTTTAGAATACTAAAGGGTATAAAAAGAAGAAGTTATTGTGTTTTGCTTGAAGAGGGAAGAAGAAGTCATGGAAGAAGAATAGAAGAAGAGAAAATTAGGGTTTTTGGAGATCTTGAAGAATTTGACAAATCTTGGAGCTAAACAAGTAAGTACAAGACTCAACCCATCTTGATTTGTTGAATGAATCATGTTTAGTGATAGTTAGAAATGAAAATGAAGTGGAATGTGTGAAGTGAGTTGTTGTTGAATGGTGTATGAAAATGTTGTAATCTTCTAGAGTTAATGATTATGTTGTGTTTCTGAATGATTTTGGGTTGGAATGAGTTTAGAAATGAAGTAGGAATGATGATTTATGGTTAAGATGAGTTATTTGTGAAATATGGGAAGTACGTAGACAAAGAATGTCAAAAAACAAGTTTTCGGGAGGTTTCTAGTCACACACGTTGCAGAGCGTGCACGAGTCCACGTCGCGGCGTGCAAGTGTCGACGTCGCGGTGCGTGCAAGAGTCTACATCACGGCGCACGCAGGAGTCCTCGTCGCGGAGAGCTTCTGGGTTTTGTTGCGATAAGCTCAACTTTCCCGCACAGACATATTTTGGTATTTTTAGCCATAACTTTTGATGTTGATGTCTAAATAAGGTGATTTTTAATTCGTTGTAAAACAGAAACAAAGTTCTACAAGTTTTATGAAAAAAGAAAGTTTTGAATCAGTCTTCAAAGTTCTCAAATATTGGATGGAAGTTGAGTGTATATTCTTGTTTCAACATAAGGATAGTCCCAATATGTTTGGAGTATAACTTTCGGATTTATGAAACAAATTGAATGATTTGAGAGTAATTAGAAACTTTAAAAAATGGGGGAAACATTTTTTAGAAGAGAATATTAGCAGATTTGTCAATTACTTAATCATAGTGATCATGGAAAATTGACCTGAATGTTTAGACTTTTAGAAGAGTTTGAGTTTTTAGAATTTATCTTAGTGAATATGCAATATTTGGGTCCTCAAATTGTATTCCTA
>JANJEY010000009.1:30522874-30534109 GCA_024703695.1 Erythroxylum cataractarum
GCCACTACTCGAACCCATAACCTCAAGCAAAACCTTGAGGTCATGGGTTCGAGCAGTGGCTCACCCCTGAACCAAAGAGCACAATACCTGGAGTGATGGCGGTAGAGGTCGGGCTCTACAGTAGTGGTCGCGTGCCCAAGTTCATAGACCCTACATTAAAAACGTGCCTTTTTAATGTAGGGTCCGTGAACTTGGGCCACGCGACCACTACAGTAGATCCCGACCTAAGCAAAGCAAAACCTTGAGGTCTTGGGTTCGAGCAGTGGCTCACCCTTGATCAGAGAGGACAATACCTGGAGTGATGGCGGTAGAGGCCGGGCTCTACTGCAGTGGTCGCGTGGCCCAAGTTCACGGACCCTACATTAAAAAAAGTGGCTCAATGGTAAGAGGCGTGTTCTTAAAGAACAGTAAAACCTTGAGGTCTTGGGTTCGAGCAGTGGCTCACCCTTGACCAAAGAGGACAATACCTGGAGTGATGGCGGTAGAGGCCGGGCTCTACTGTAGCGGTCATGTGGCCCAAGTTCACGGACCCTATAGCATTAACCATCTACCTTATTGTTTGATTGCGCCCATTATAGAAAGTCTGGATTATCATCCATTATGGTAAACCATTATATGAGCACTTCTTTAGCAACTCCTTAAATCACTCATATATATCATATAAGATCTTTAAATCGAACTAGGCATAAAAAGAGATGTCATTCCTTAGTTTGGCAGTCTTAACTGGTAGGAGGAACTTTAAATGGAATATCTTTGTCAGTTGGTTCTATGTGATGATGGATCCCTCAATCAGAGAATTCAACCATTGGTTTAACCTGTTATGAAATAAGAACAAAAATAATCTCAATCTTATCACATCATTAGTGTCACCATTAATCTTAAAGGTGTCACAAATCTCCAAAAATTTGGTTATATATGCATTAGGATCCTTATGCAATAACACCTCATCAAACTAGACGTACAATTGCACTATCTAAATAATGTTCAGTCTGATCTTAGAATTATTAGCATTAACAATTGATTTCATAATGTTAGACTCTATCCCAGTTAAGCTTGACTTAGTATAATTAAACGTCTTCCTTGGTTAGTCTGCCATGATTTTCGATCTTTTAGTATCAATATAATGTTCCAAGCCCTCTATATGTTGATATAGATCTAACTCTCTAAGTTGGGTCCCTTGAAGATTTCTAAGAATTGTCCTCTCAATTTTTGGATATTCTTTAACCAAGTTAGATGGATTTTCTTAAGTCATAAACTAACCCTTAACTTACAAAAGTGATAAAATGCAAATGCCAACAAAATAATTTAACAATTTATTTTAATAAATGAGAAGAAAAATAATGATGAAATTTTAAAAATTGGGTTTTCCTAATACTATAATCCCCAGAAACTGTGCCAAAAACTTAATATAAGCCAATATCCCTAACCTATATATCTTAATGGCAAGTGTGCCTACCAAAATATAATATAACGATAATGAATATCTAGTTTCGATCCCACAAGAACCACAAGTACTATTAATTATCTCTTTTCTATTATCTAACTATCAAATTATGGTGATGATTTAGTTTAACCATAAAATGAAACTAAATTCAACATAAACAATAACTAAGAACATAAGTTACTTAGGATATGTTTGATTGGATGTCAAGTTTTCAATGGAATATTGGAATGGCTTATAATGAAATAGAAGAATATCTAGTTTTGATCTCACAAGAATCATAAGTATTATTAATTACCTCTTTTCTGTTATCTATCTATCAAATTATGGTGATAATTTAGTTTAACCATAAAACAAAACTAAATTCAACACTAGCAATAATTAAGAACATAAGTTACTTAGGATATGTTTGATTAGACGTCAAGTTTTCAATGGAATAATGGAATGGTTTATAATGAAATAGAATATAAATGGATTTAATATTAGAAAACTGTCATTTACGAGGAATGGAAAGGTTTATCACATAATATAGTGAAATGTTATTTGGAAGAAGGATTAATAATGTAAAATAGTGAAATGTTGTTTATCATTTTATATTTAAATCCTAAACCCCTCATATTGAAGGTAACTTATTTTTATTGTTTAGGATATAATAGGATGTAATATGAAACCCTCTCCTTTTATCTTATTCCATTTCATTCCATTATAAACCCTTCTCCTAAACGATGGAATAATATTACATTTCATTCCATTTCATTAATAACCACCCAATAAAACATAGCCTTAAAGATTAACCAATGTAAATAGTAATTCTTAGGTCATGACCCCTTAAGATTGGTTATTAACCCCTTATCATGTAATTTAATTAAAGATCATTAGCTCATGAAAATTCCTATCTTATGTTAATATCTTTCTCAAGACTACTAACACCTAATCCTAGGTTGATCAATTGAAATATCTTTCTAGTTTAAACTCCTAAGATTGTTTTAATCAATTTGTGAATTTCACTATTAGATCTGACCCTAATATAGAGGCTTTATGTTGATCTATCTATAGGTTTACATGCAACTCTTTTTAATTATGCTAGATCTATTCAATCAAAGGGTTTTTCAATCTCAATTGCATGAAATCTTATCTTAGAAATATTAATTCAAGAAATAATCCAAACACATAATTGAATATAATGAATCAACAATCAAATTGAATTATATATATGGTCAAAAAACAAAGTCCATCTCACCTAAGAACTAAACAATTTTAGTTCATAAAAATACAAAACAAGGCCAAAGATTTAGAAGAAGAATTAAAAACAAGATAATCCATTATATATCCCATTTTCTCTAATGAAATCCTGTGAAATTTTTATGGAAATATGCTCTCTAGTTTGATTTTAATCTTATGTAAAGAAGTCCTTCTCTTTTCATAGGTCTTTTGATTTTTTTCTACTTATTCTTGTGTCTTGTATTTAACTTGAACATTTTTATTTGTAGTACTTCCCTCTTAAGTCATTTTAGTTAAGTAATTTTTCAATTGTTTGTTTGTTTTATTTATTTATTTGTCTTCTTTCTTGTTTGTTTATTTATTTACTTATTTTATCTTTTATCTTTTATTTTTTATTTTAATCTATTTTTATTTTTATTTTTATTTCTTTATCTTTTTATTTTGATTTTGAATTTGGAATTTTTAATCTTATTTTTATTTTATTTCTATTTTTATGCAGTTATTTGTTTACATTTTTTTCTTTGTTTTATTGAAATAGTTCTCAAATTTTGTTTTTCTTTCTTTCCTTTTATTCTTTCCTGTGGGACTATTGAAAATAGTCTCTCTATTAGTTAAGGATAAGGTTGTGTACTTCTGCACCTCCCAAAATCTCACGTCTAAACTGAATTTCTATTGAAATTTTAATGTTGTTGTTGTTGTTGGTTTATCACAACTACTGCCTTTAAATAACCATTCAATAAATCCTTGAATGTACATATTGGAATTGCTCATTAAAGGGCAACTTCAATACTAAGAGTTCAATTTAGTTGGTCCAATTAAAAATTATTAGGTTAAATTTAATTTTATGGATTTTGAATTTTATTTAAATTTAAATTTAAATTTAAATTTATAGTAAGATTTGAATATGATCATTTTTATCTAAAGAAATAATAAATAAATTAATTCAATTAATGATGACATTAAATTTAATCCAATTATTATTTAATCCCAAATTTTAAAATTTTTTAAGCTTGAGTCAATCAATTGCCAACAATATTCATTACTTTCTATTTTCACGTAGAACTTTAAGGCTTAAGCATTAAATTGTTCGTACTTTATACTTAAAATCAATTATTGACAATTTCAACTGTAGCCAATGACTTTGTCTATATAGTGCTGTATGAAACAATATTTGAAGTATCTATTGTATTTTAGTAGTAAAAATAAACAAGCAATACTACTTCCATTTAAATACAATAAGATGTTTATATTACAGCCCCTACAATTAAACACATAGTAATGATGCAGGGAATTGGAGGTCACTTAAATTATTTTTGTTAATTTATTAGGCCTTTTAACAAGTAAGCAATTAATAAGATATTATAGGAAACAAAATGAAAAAAAATATAATTGTAGCATGATTTATTAAACACAGGCTTCTTTAAAGCATATAAGTAATTATAAAATACTAGAAAGTACTAAATTATGCCTAATCTCATATTGAAGGTGGCTTAAGAAACAATGAGAATTATAATTTAAAAATACAAGAAAAAATGAAGAGTATTATTAAGTTTATCTAGATAGAGAAGGTCTCTCTTCTCTCTAAGTCTTTTCCTTAGCTTTTTTCTACTGTTGATTTTCCTGGATGGTTCTCTACTTTAAACTGGGTTTAACCTTCTTTTCATTTCCCGGTTAAATAATTCGCTCTCTTTCACTTCTTCCCACCCATCGCAACTTTCTGATAGATTTTTGTTAAAGGAAATAAGGCATGGCTTCTATTCCTTAAGGGCCTATGCCTTCCTCAAGTCCTGACCTTTCTTCAACTACTGCTTTCCCTTTGCTTCCTTTGAAGGAAAAGATTATGACTACTACCATAGAGAGAGCCGAGTCATCTACTTCCATCCTTCCATAAAAACCTTCCTAGAATAAAGTTATGGGGGACCTTGTGGCCTTTGACCAACTAAGATTCATCCTCCATACAAAGCCTGGAAACATAGTCGCACCACCTTCAAAAATCCTTTGGATGGGTGTGAAAAAGTGGAACTCTTCTTTGTTTGGTTACTTTTTGGACAAGTTTCATACTTACACACTTGTCCAACATTGGACTACTTCAATATGGAAGAAGCTTGGATACATAAGCATATTAATTAGTGAAGATGTGTTTTTCTTTAATATTCTCGTCAAAGGAAGCTTCTCAAAGAGTCATTAATTTTAGACCATGTCATATATATGGAAAACCAATGTTGATAAAAATGGACTCTTGGGGTAACTCTAGACATAATCAAGTTGAACATACTAGCAATTTGGGCTAATTTTTCATAAGGTGCCACTAGAATATTGTTCCTATGAGGATATGAGCTATCTTGTAAGCTCCACTGGTAGGCCTTTAAGTATAAATGAAAACATAACTCTACTAACTAGAATTGGTTTTGCTAGAGTGTGTATTGATGGGCGCTAAATGTGATCTCCTAGATACAATCAAACTGATGAGGCTTCGTAAGGAAGGAAGTTTTATAAAAGACACTATCAATGTCATATAACTTAGAAGCCATTGAAAATGGGGATGAAAGAAGTGTGGAAACCAAAAATCACCCAACAACAACAAAACACACACATGGAAGCATAGATCCATACAAATGTCACTGACATTATAGTAAAAAAAACCTATTAAAGGAACACCGGTCCAAGTTGTTGGAGTAAACAAAGAACCTGAGGTCGAGCCTCCAAAGGAATTATAAAGTAGGAGTCAAGTAAAGGGTGTCATAGTAAACTTGATTGACTTAAAGATTAAAACTCTAGATGGGGTGGTTAACTTAAAGCATCCTTGAAACCTGACATCAATCTAGGCAGGAATAAATTTTATTACAAGGCAAAGAGGCAAAAAGAATGTCTTTCCTCTCATAAATGAGTCTTATATTCTAGAATGTTAGGGGATTAAACTCCCCCAATAAGTAAAAGGCCTTATAGGATTATCTTGGAATGGGGAGATCATATTTTGTTGGTATTATAAAGACCAAAATAAACCTATAATCCTATAAAAGAGGACTTTGGTTTTTATACAGAAACTGGATCACAATCAGCAATCACTAGCCTCACTACAATGGTAGAATAATAGTCTATATTAATCCTGAGGTCATATAACTAAGAAACTGATCTTTCTCTAACCAATACTTACATTATGAAGTTGTTTTGTTAAGCTTACAAACACCATTGACAATCATAATAGTGTATGGAGCGAACTAGGAATTTGAAATAACCAAATTGTGAAAATACTTAGTGATTTCATATGCATTTTGGACCCATTTGAAACATAAGATTAGTCAAACTTTTCCTTCTCCAAATGTCAAGAATAAGGATTTCTGACTACTTCCTTGGGATAGACTAATCTTAATTACAATGATTATTAATTCAATTGGGGTAATAGATATTCTGGTTCCATTTTCATATAGAAAAATTAACTAGAAGTGTGCTTATTCTGAATTGGTTAAACTGCTTCCCAAAGAGCTTTGTTATTTTCAATAACCACTTATTCTCATATCACACATTAATTGAGGTTGAGCTTAATTTTGTTGTGTGTAAGAGAGGAGCTCCTTTCAAAGTTTTTAACTTATTTTTTATTCATGCTAAGTTCAATAACAATGATAGAAGGGGAATTGATACTATTATCACTGGCTCCCAAGCCTATCAATTAGTTCAAAAACTAAAAAGGGTAAAAGCTGAGTTAATAAGGAAACAAAATGATGGTGTCAATCTTTTGGCATTGAATAAAAGCAAGCTTTTAGGAAGCTTAACAAATGCTAAAGTGAACTTGTAAAGTACCCTTTTAATCCCTCTATAAAGCTATAGAAAAACCTAGAGTTAAGGCAATATATGTCTATTATGAAGACTATTAACTCACAAATGAGGCAAAAGTCAAGAATCCAGAGGCTTCATGAAGGAGACAGAAACACCATATTTTTCTTCAATGTTGTTAAAGGCATAAGAAATAGAAACAAAATTTCAATCCTTAATGAAAATGATGGCACTAAGGTGAGAGATTAGAACAAACTAAAAATTATTGCATTATAGCACTTTTAGAAAATCTTGGGAACTTCCAGGATTGTTAAACCATTTTCACACGATCCCCTTACTTCTCTTGATGGCTCTTTGCCATCTCTCTTTCACAATGATCTAACTAGATGACATACATTAGAGAAGATTAAAGCAACTTGTTCTTTTTACACCCAGATAAGTCCCCTAGGCTAGATGGATTCAATGCCAGGTTCTTTTATGCTACGTGGGACATAATTAGTTCTATGATCATCAACATAATTAAAGAATTCTTTAACTTAGGGAGAATGTTAACTGAAATAAACAAGATATTCCTTTGTTTGGTCCCAAAAAAACCAAATATTTTCACTTGGAATACTACAGACCTATTGACTATAGCAATGTTGTGTATAAGTTGATCTCCAAAATATTGGCAAATAGGCTAAAAGTTACTTTTAGAGCTATCATTAATCCAAGTCAGTGTGTTTACCTAAATGGCATATGTATAAGTGACAAAGTACTTATAGTTTCAAAGTTATTCAAGGGTTATAACTCACACTATATGCCTTAGAAATTGATTTTAACAAAGCTTTTGACTCAGTGAAGTGGTACTTCCTTTAGGAGGATCTTTTTGCCTTTGGTTATATTGATAGGCTTATGAAATGGACTTTAGTTTGCATAACTTTAATGCCCTACTCTATCATGGTAAGAGAACCTATTGTAATATTCAAAGCCCTCCAAGGACTGAAATATGGTGATCCCTTGTCACCATATCTATTTACTATATGTGTGGAATTTCTCTTAATGATCATAGCCCTGCATATTAGGAACAAGCCAGAATTCAAGTATCGCTCCAAATGTGGTAAGCTTAAAATTTCCCAACTCTCCTTTGCAAATGATCTTTTAATGTTATATGGAGCAGATCAAGCATTAACCTTAAAACTTATAGACTCTTTAGTAAGAGTTCAAAGATGTTTTAGGCCTTATTTTTAACCCTAGTAAGAGTTCTCTCATAGTACCTTCTAGCCAAAATATTAGCAAATTTGAGTATTATTATCTGAAAGGGATTGAACATTGTAAATCCTCCTTCAAATACCTTGGGATCCTAGTATATGTAAAAAGATTTAGTTCAAAGGATTGTTCTCCTTTTATCAACTATATCCAAAAAAGAGTGCAAGCTTAATATAGTAGATATTTGTCCTAAGAAGGTAGATTCTAACTAGGCGTTGCCATTGTTAGCAACTTATACAACTATTGGTGCTCATATATAACTATTATAAAGGGAGTTATAAAGACCCTTGATAAGCTCATTAGGGAATTCATACGGAAAGGCCTCAATCCCCCTCATAAATCTCCTTTTATCAATTGGAATCAAAATTTTCAATCTAAGTATCTAAGAGGATTGGGACTCACTTCTGTTAGTAGAATAGTAAAGTCCAACTAGCTAAAAGGATTAGGAAACTTTTTATTGAAAAAGAAAACCTTAAGGTGAAATGGATACATAACTATTACTTGAGGAAAGCAAGCATATGATCCATTCTTCCTACACCTAATCACTCTTGGACATTCCAAAAAATCTTTGGCATAAGGAGTACAATAAAAAGAGCTTTAGATAATAGATAAAAGCATAACTATAAGTACAATTATTGTTGTCTTTTTATTAAGGCATCATAATTCATACCATTAAAAAAAGTGGTGCTCCTATAGGTGTAAGGCAACCAAAAAAAAAAGATAAAAAAAGAATAATTTTGACTAAGACAACAAATAGTTTCAAACTATAGTAATATTGTTAAATGAATATAATAATAGTTTGAATCTTTATAAGGCAATGAATTGGATTTTTTAAGGCAACATTATCTAATAACAAAAATAGAGGTTTTTCCTTTCGTTAGCAACAAAATACATTAATTTTTGACTAAGACAACAATATATAATATTAAAATTAACCATGCATATATTAATATATGTCCTAAAATATATAATGTCAATGACCAAAAAGTTACTTTTATATATGCTATCATATAGTCCGAAATCATTAATTGTAGGAAGAACATTGTATTTTAAATATGTTAAAGGTTAAATTTCGTTAATTCCATATACTTAATGAAAATTTCCTACAATGGACTTAACAAAATTCAACATTTAACATATTTAAAATATAATGTTCTTCCTACAATTAATGATTTCAAACACAAGTACTCCAAAGCTATAGACGTCTGCTTTTTCAAACAACTCCCCTCTGATGGTATACTCTGGGGCTGTGTAACCCCTAATAATAGAATAGAAGATGTACAAGCATACAAGGATTATACTTATATGTGAAGAATGAGAGAAACTTAAAATAAATAAAGATGATATGTGTAAACTTGAAAGGAAGAAATTCGCATCATGATTAACTTGGAAAAGGATTACAAAGTTCCTTCAAATGTAGTGCTAAGATAAGCTTGGTCTTCAAGGAAGAACCTAATTCTTCCTACTAATTCATAGCAAAAGCCATCAATATGAAAAACTTAATTCAATCAAAGATCATATTGCATGTAAGCTCGAATAGTGAATTCGGCGCACTGGACATTTCAATCATCATTGAATACAATAGTTTTGTCTCTGATTTCATAGTAGATGTTGAAGTAAAATGAAATCTTCCTCCATCCTATATTGATCATACAAAACCTAGACATCAAATTGTCAACCAATTGCCCCAATTTCAATTTAATAAAGATAAATCATAGCTTATTTTTCCTAACTTTTTAATGAAATGACTCCTATATATCATAGTGTAATTAGATTTCTCCAAAATCTATCAATTAACAACCAAAATACAAAATCTCAAATCGAGCACTTTCGAAACCTTCTAATCACTCAGGCAAACTATCAAACACATCGAGAGCAATTACCATAATGGTAGCATTTTGATACTCCCTAAACAGTGAAACCAAAGGAAAGCTAGCATTTAAGCAGTGCCTCCTCTAAATATTATCCTTAGTAACCACATAGCTAAATGAAGAAAACTCTAACCTCTCGATCTATAAGGAAAAATAGGCCTCCAAAGATTTCCGTGATAGCGTGACACTAGCGGTTATGAGAGTGTTGACTAGAGCTAGAGGACTAGTATTCTCACTCACTTCCGACGCATATGGTCTCACCATCTTCTGAGGTATATGATAAGCACTCGAATTGGACGAGGTGTAGGGACTTGATATTTAGTACTTTGAATGTTTGCGTTATCACGAAGGAAGTAGAAACTATTGTTGTTTGTAGTTTCTATGGCTTTTATTTTAAAAGCTCTTGCTCTTTAGAGTTGTCATTGAGAATTTTTTAGATACAAATTTCATATAACATACTATTCTAAGGTAATGATATTTGCTTTTCTTTTATTTTGGATTTGACCACAGTCTTCTAACTAATTGCATTCTTTGGTAGAATATAAACTTGACCTGGATTATGATGGAAATGAAGAGGAATGTGAAGGCTGTTAATTCTATATCCTAGCCTTATTCTATTACTTCCTATATTTATTATAATTAAATTTTTATACTCTTTCTCGAATTATAGAATTTGATGAGGATGCAACTAATGAGTGACCATGTTGTGAATGATAAAATTATGTGGTACGTGCTTTAATTATACTGAAATAATTGGTCCATCAATTGTGCAACAATAATTTTAGTTAATTTTAACATTATTGTTACAAGTTTATGGCCTTAGACAATACTTGATAGTCAATCTAGTTATGCTTAAATATTTTCTTAATTTGAGCATCTTCGTTAATATTTTTAGACATATTCCAATTTGTGAAGTTTTCTCTATAGTGTTTTATTTGTAACGATTGTTCAAATTATTATTAATATTTTGTATAGGAATAAAGTATAATCTTTAATGTTATATTACTTTTGTTGATACAATTTGATGATATTTATATAATTTTACTTTATATATGGAATGCTCAACATTTTAAATTAATAATCTTTCTCTATAATTTAATTTGATAATAATAACAAAATAATTCACAACAAAAAACACGATGATACATTATATACAAAATGTTGCAAATTTCTCAATATCATAGATTATGAAAAATGTTGCACATAATGTTTGACAACGACTTTTACACATTAGTATTTAAAAGATTTTACTTACAAAATTTAGAAAACGTAGTTAAAAATTTTTAATTACGAAATAAAAAATGTAGCAAAAAGTATATCTCTATGAAACAAAAAAATATAGAAAAAATTATATAGCTACAAATGTGTAAAACGTGGCCAAAAAATATAGAATTGATAGATAAATATATTTTTGTTTCGAAAAGTCGTAAACAAAAATTACTAGCAATGATATAAATATTGCCTAGTTTGTTATGATGCAGATATATTTATCTATCAATTCCACCTACAAAAATCTACTCCAGAATCGTATTGGGAATGAACCTTTCTTAATATAAATCATGACATCACCGCTGTATCTCTGAGCAAATCTCGTCACCTTGTCGGAGTCATCTGATCAACAGAAGAATGTTCCAATAGCATACATGAGATATTGCTCATCACGTTGCACACGAGACAAGCCTC
>JANJEY010000009.1:30685464-30699402 GCA_024703695.1 Erythroxylum cataractarum
GTGAACTTGATGTAAGATACACCATTTTTTCATAAGAAGAATTCTCCTCTCCCAAATATTCTTCAAGTTTAGTTTCGATTTTATAACAATAAAGTATAATACTTGAGGAAGAAAAACAATATAAAGTGCGATAAAAACCAAAACAGTTATTCAATCCAAAATTCCACACCTCAACACCTACCATGGGAAGCAGTGGTCCTTCCACTTTCCCAACCCTCGTGTTAAAGTTAGCAATCAGAACGTGACAGACACACGTCCCCATCTAAATCCAATCTGCCATGTACGTGTCATCCCTGTGATCTTTGGGTGACAATGTTACTTCACAGGCGGCGCCAACTAAAGGATTCTTGAGTCTGAGATAGGTGGGATTGGGAATGGGAAGCCAACAAAGATGCCAAGCGACAAGCCTGTCCAAAAAATCATGGTTTTCCCAAGTCAATAACTCCTTGAGTTGAGGACTCTCCTTGTTGATGTTTTTTCTGTTTTTGTCTTCCTTAAGAATAGTGTAGACTTGTTTGGAATCCTTAAATCCCCGAGAAAACCAACGCCGTGAAAACACAAGCATATACCGCATCTTAAACGAAAAGGGCACATGGAGAAGCACGAGAACAGACAAAATCGTGGGAAAGAGAAGGCTCGGATAGGTTTCAATGGTGGAAATATTGGAGGGTTGGTTGTGTGGGGCGGTGCTCTAGCTGTTATGAGCATGATCGCTGCTATTTCTATCAAGAAAAGTAGGAGAAACAAGTGTGATGCCTCCCGGAAAGGAGATGATGATGTTATCCATGACACTCCGGCATCAACTATTCATGAGGATCAATGGTTATATGTTCTATTCTATCAGATTGTTTTATGTGATATATTTTTAATGCCAAATTGAATAAATATATTTAAGACCATTTTCTTCTCAGTCGTGCAAGCTATGGATCCGATAAAATGGTTGAAGCCAAGATTGATTCTTGCGATTGCGACGTGGTCTCTCCCAAGAGTTTGATCTCGGTAAACTTTACTAACATGTTTGTTCTCTGCAAGATAAGAATTTTTCATAGTAAATCTAGGCATGTTAAATGATTTATTTCTGTTCAGGAACTGGGTTCCAACCCTGTGATCAAACCCCAGAATGAAAATTCTGACGTTGACTCCGCAAGCACCTTCATCGCCAACGATTCAAAAGAAGAAAACGGAGAGACCTGCAAGGATTGCATACAGGTTGAAGAATTTTCCTCCGCTAGTACAGAGAATGATACCAGTAACTTCTCCGGGGAGGAGTTGCCGTTGACGGAAAGTGTCAACGTGACTGAAGAAAAAGAAACTTGTGATACGGAAAGTTCACCAAAGGAATCAGTTGAAATTGAACAACCTATCAATGATGTTGCTGCCGGCGATATTGATAGTACAATACCTGAACTACACGAGATAAAACCTTCGGATTATACATCATATACCAGCTCCTGGGACCACTCCGTTGAGGAACAGAGTCTCGAGCCAGCATTCAACCACGGGAATCAGAATTCCACCACTGACCCTGAACCTGAAGGGATCGCCATCAGTGACGATTCAAAAGAAGAAATTACGGAGTCATGTATTGGACTAGAAGAATTTTCCACGTCGGAGACGGCCTTGTGTGGAACAGAAAATGGGAGAACCGTCTTTTCTGGGGAGGATTTGGTGATGGAGGAGAAAGAAAACTATGATACGGAAAAGTTAACATCAGAGGAAAACTCACCCAAAGAATCAGTTGAAGATATTAGTGATGGTGTTGGTTGTGAGGATAGCAATGAGGAAAAGGACAGCAATAGCAGTGAAGCAAATATGATAGAGGATGGATCAGAAGGCTCAGAGGAAGGAATTGAGGCAATCTGGCCTGCGGAGGAAATAGAAGCATTGGCCCTGGAACTCAAGAACCATCAAAAAACAGAAGAACAGATAGTGGGAGAAGGTGATTTAAAGCATATTCAGATCGAGGACGAAAGAAGGAAGTCTGCATACGATCATGAACTTCCTGAAAACTCAACCATCTTGTTGAGTAAGGGAAGTTCGGTGGAGTTTGTGACGATGAATGATGAAATAAACCACTCAAGGAATAGGAGATTTTGGTCGTCTCTGATGCTAGGGGTATTGGTCCTACTGCTACTTCTGTTCACTCATGGGGGTGCTTTATCACACTATCTCTTCAACCGCGAACCTTCATTGTCGAATGAGCTATAGAGAATTGAGAACGATCAATCATTTCAAGGAGAAATTTAAGTTTTGATTATGTTTTTAGACTTCAATTAGTAGTTGAAGGAACCGGAACTTGCAGACCATGTCTCGGTACTTAAAAAATGCTGTTAACAGATAATCAGGTGAAATGAGCATGTAAAAGTTGCGGTCTATAACAAAAATTCTGAGGATCCTCCTTTCAAAAGTATCATTTACATGTATAATACTAGTTTTTAACTATCACTCATTTCTCTGTATATACATCCCCAAAGGCAGACCTAACGAACTGGTCGGTGCTGCTGCTTTATTTTGTCGCATTTGTCCAACAAATAGATCAACTATTTACCTATATAAAATGTAAGATACCATGTGTATGCTAAATTTCAGGGGGCAAAATTGCTAACCCAAGCTTGCAAATTGCAACACCTTGGTGAACTATTCCAGATACTGTGTTCATTATGCACTTGACATCAAACAGGTTGGTGCTTTTCAACAGAGCCTGGCAAGCTGCAACCCGTAGACCATCCGAGTACACCGAGAATTAGATCCACACTTGAGCAAGCCTTAACCTAAAAGAGGGGGAAAGAAAAAGGTGTCAGAAATATTACTCTCATGCAAAAGAGAAAAGACGACGAGACCGAGGAAATGGAAAAATGTTGAACAAGAAGTAGTTGATATGGTGGTACATTGTAACGTACCAAATTCTCAAGGTTCCCTTCTATTTGAAATAAAATCACCGCTATTCCCCTTCCCCTATCAATCTCAGCCTAGTCACGAAAACAAATTACAACATCAAGAAAGGAAAGCAGCCATAGTGCATTAAATTATATGATTTAAAATTTTAGGTCACTTACCACACAAGAACAAATACCGATACCTACAGCTGCCAATACCGTGGTAAGCTCAGCCATCATGCCTGAAGCCATTTTTATATGTTATCAAATAACCATTAAGGACCAGCAAAAACAATAACAAGATTAAATGTCAGAAATTGGACCATGCAAATAAAGCTTCCTCGAATGATAGAAATATTCACCATTGCTTTACCTCTTCGATCTATGCAGACCACACAAAACCATTGGACGGAGTGCCCTTCAAGACTGTGCCAAGAAGCAACCTTGCCAGCCTGCCAACTTTCCAAGCCCGGCAAAACTTCCTTGTACATAGGAATCTTAGCTTGTACCATCTTGGCAACACCATTTCCCTGTAACTCCCCCGTTGTCTCCAAACTTATCTTCTGCAAATGCTTGTTATGTTTACCGTTGATCTTGGGCACCCAAGGGCTTCCATTTTTTTCGTCCAAGAAATCCTCATAACATTTCCCTTGAGAAGAACTTTCCACAACCTTCTTGAAAATTTTCTCCAACAAAGGTTTGGTCTGCGTTGCATTATCTAGTAATTCCTCCACCTCACTCTCCTCTTCAGAATCAGCAATGAAGTCACTTACTTTTTCCATGGTTATCTCAGCAGCACACAGTGCAGCTTGCTCTCTTAAGAACTGAAACAAATGATTAATTTCTTTTTCATCTAACACGAACAACCATAAAATCAAAAGAAAATAAGATCTTCACCACATTAAACTCACTTTCATAATTTTGTGTCTTGCACTACGTGTTTTAGCATGCTGCAACCACTGCTTATGCCTCTGAAAAGCTGATTTACTAGAGAGTGCCTGGGGAAATAAGACAAATATCTTGTGAATTTCTAGTGACAAAATAATAGTTAAATCACATAATAGTGAACTACTAACAGGGTTCATAAGTACCAACATTGTAGGTAACTATCTCCACAACTTCTGCATTAGCAAGTACATGAGTAGGAGAAACTAGATTACCATTCACCTGCAAATAAGAAAGAGAATTATACAGACTTGAGAATATTCTAAGCCACCTTCCCCCCACATCTCTCTCTCTTTGTTTAGGTACCCGGTAAATTATCTAAAGCACAACTTAGAAAAAATACCTTGGCAGCGACCATCTTGTTACCAATTTCAGTGTGTATCATATAAGCATAATCAATTACTGTTGCGCCTCGTGGAAGATTTTTTATCTGCAGGTACAATATCAATGAACATCACATTTTTTAGCTTGATAATGTTTAAAGATGATATTAGCCTTTTTATAGCAAAGAAAAGAAATAAATGAAGTCATCAACCAACTGACCTCTCCCCTCGGGGTGAAAACAAATACACGGCTACCTAACAGATCTCTGGTTATGGTATCGACAAATTCTCTAGAGGTCATATTGCCAACAAACTCTTCTTGCCATTCTCTAATTGCATTGAGCCATCCAATCTGAAGAATTATCAACAAAGTCAGCAAATTTTAAAGCTCTCTCTCTAGCAAGTTGCATGGTAAGTATTGATATGTTATGAAGAACCAGGTCAAAATACCCTAAGTGCAACGTTTGCATTGTTAAGAGAGACAGTCTTCCCTCTTGAATTTCGACTATTAGGCATTGCATGGCCAACTAAACCAGTAATAAACACTCTCCCACTATAATGAGCAGCTATGCCTCTCTCAGCTATCAGATCCATCTCTTCAGTTCTTATCTGTCAGATATGCATCAAAACCAAGAACGAAGCACATGAAAGTGTATAAGGTAAGGAATAGCTTCATAGCCAATATAAATTCTATTAAAATTTTCACGCTTATTGAAGCAGGAACAAAAATAGAAAAAGAAAAAGAAGAAAAGCAAGAGATGAGTTGGGTAGTCACAAAAAAAAATGCATACCTGAACTTCCAAGCGGAACATGCTCTCATAAAGAAATGGAATTACAATTGTGTGAAGACTTTGATAGCCATTAGGCTTTGGGGTGGCAATATAGTCCTTCATCTGTTACCAGAATTGAAACAAAGAAATCGTTGAACATATCACAATCTCCCACAATAGCATTATCTCCTTCTTAATAACAAATAAATAAGAAAAACAACTTGGGGAGACTATACACACCGCTCGTGGGATAGGGGTCCAAATCTCATGGATTAACCCTAGAACATGATAGCATATCTGCATAGAACATAGCAAGGAAATAAGGCTATCTTGAATCATGAACATAGGGGCAACAGCAAACACAGTTCCTCAGGAATAAAGAGGGATTTACCTGTTGAGGACTGCACAAGGGCCCAATTCCAACACACTGCTTTGGCTTTATGATAATACGCAACTGATTTTCATATAAAAAATAAAAAGACAAAAGGCAAGCATGTCATGCAAGCACATCTAAAACCAGGAATGCTTCTCGAGGTGGCTCATGCTTGTTCACAAGACTAACCTGTGCAATTTGGTTAACCTCGTTGATAGAACATTTTGATTTGAGCACAGCTTTGTAAATACTGTAAGCAAATAACAGAAATTCACAATTAAACTCTTTCAGTAAATTGTATGATAGGTGAAGGCATTTCCTAGCATTTAAAACATCTAACAGGCATAGGGCAATCAGAGGTAATAATCCAAAAATTGTTGCCTAAGATGATGCAACTAACTTCTTAAGCAATACGTTATGTCCATGGATTCACCTGTATGGCTCCTTGCAAACAGAGTGGACTTCAGTTTTCATTGTCACGAGGTCTAGGAACTGATCTTCCTCAATCTTCATTGTCAAAATTTTTTTAGCCTGATGGAAAGAAATTTCAACAGGTCAATGAATGAAAATTAACAAATGCAAGATTCCATTAAAACCAGAAAACATAAGATTTCCATGCCGCAACACTAAAGAAAACAATTAAAATAATGAAGACAGTGTTGCAAGCTCTGAGTAAAGGTAGCATAAGAAAAGAGCATAATACCTCCTCAAGTTCTTTCTCATGTTCTTTGGAGAGGTCTGCCACTCTTCTATTGACCTTAGCATAATCTTCCGCATTTGTGTACATGAAGGACAAATTCTCAAGTTCAGACTGCAGAAAATGATGGTCATGGAAAAATCAGTCCAAGCATAATTTATATTCCAAATTATTATGATTTTTTAGATTTCTCTTTAATTTTTTTAATTGAAGTCATGTTTTAAATATAGAATAAATTCATTACTGTCAACTCCATTAAAAATTATATTTATATTCCTAGGCCACAGAAATTTTTTTTTTTTTTTTGCAACGTGATTCATGGAAAAGGTATAATTGATTTTATTTCGTACTACAAAATCCAAACTTAAAAAATTTAAGCAAGAAAAATGCATTAGGAAGAGTAATAAGTAGATGATTAAAAGTTAAAAAAACACCCTAAGCACTTAGCATATCAGGTGGAACACAGTGGCATCTTAAGCATTTATAAATGCGAATGAAGTCTATTAAGGAGAACGAAGTTAAGTTTCCATAAGCAATTAGGTTGCAAGTGCGTTTGAATAAACAAAGATAATCAAAGAGTTCACCAGCACTCCTGAAATATTAGAAGTTTGAACCCACCCATTCCTATTTCAACACCAATGATATCAAAACTTAAAAACTCAAAATGGGGCAAAGTATTTTTTTCTCAAAGCAAATACCTTAATTTGATACATCCCCAACAATTTTGCAAGAGGAGCAAAGACATGAAGCGTCTCCGTTGCAATGCTTGACTGCATATGAAAGTTTAATTCTTTGCCTAATGATAAATAATCACAAGCAACACGATTTAAGATTAACAGCATACCTGCTTATGTGGGGGCATATGCGAAAGAGTGCGCATGTTGTGCAATCTATCAGCTAACTTGACAATAATAACACGAACCTGAAAGAGCAGCAATTTAATTACATAAATGCTTTAACCATATTTACCCAAGAAGATGTAGATATTGTCAAAGTTAAATCACCTCCTCCGTCATGGCAAGAAACATCTGGCGGAGGTCATCAGCTTTAACATCTTGTACTGAATTGGTTTCATCCTTACATTTTAATTTCCCCAGCTTTGATACCTTAGCCAAAATAACAGGTTCAAATTAGATTGTGCTTATATCGCTATGAACACTTTGCTCAATCCAGGTGTAACATCAATATGCAAATTCTAGACAAAGTACCTTAGTCTCTCCCTCTACAATATGGCGCACAACTGGACCAAATTCTTCCTCTATTCTTTCGAACGTAACAACAGTTGTATCCTCAACAGTGTCATGCAGCAATCCAGCAGCAACTGACTCCCAATCCAATTCCTATAAGAACATGTAGTGACACTCAGGGATAATAATATGCAGTAGATAGGGTATAATCCAGGGACTCTGTGTTGAACTCACAAGTTCCCCAAGAATCCGTGCAACTTCAACAGGATGAGTGATGAATGGTTCTCCACTGCGTCTTTTTTGACCATCATGGGCCTCAAAAGCTAACTGTGAGAATAAATGAGATGTTTCAAGTACTTAATTATAATGCACTTGCAAAAACTGACACCGAAATTTCTGCTAGAGCAGAATGCTTGCCTTTAGAGCGTTGTGCACCAAATCCAATTCTTTGGGTGAAAGGTACGAAATATTGGGCTTCAGGTCCTGATGCATCCACAGTAAATAATGTCATCCAAAGCTTTTGATAAACCAATCCTATTTAAGGAATAGCTATGAGATCTTGGTAAGGGTACCAAGAGAGAGAACAGTGCAACTTACCTCCCACAACTTTTCAGGAGAAGTCTCTGGGATTGGGTCTGAAGAATTGGACAAAGAACAGAGTTGCCATCTTTTATCATCAACATCAAACCATTTTGATTTGAGAACTCTCTTAGAAAATGTAGAGCTAGGATCATTGGAGAAAGAACCCCCTGCGTGAAAGGCTTCACATCTCTGGCAACAGGATAAAATTTAGATGTATCAATAAAAAACCATGAACTTGTACTTAGAAATAAAAATCAGTAATATGATGTAAACAGTTACTTATTGGAAATTAAGAAATAAAAATCAGTAATATGATGTAAACAGCTAATTATTGGAAATTAAACAAAGATATACTCTATATCAATTTATCACAAAAAGAATTCAACAAACAAATTTATTTGTTTTAGACTTTATGTTATGCAAGGTTGTTTTACATGGAATTACAAGTACAAAAAATTCCTAAAAATAGCTGCTCTTTAGTGTTAATAAATGATTAGATTTTAAAGAGATATGAATAATTAATGGAATAAAGATCACCCAGAAGTAATCACAACTTCCATACCACCAATAAAGCCCTTTTAACTTTTTCCTTCAATCTTTAATTTCTCTTTCACACAACTTTGTTTCCTCCGTTTCCACTATCCAAGAAGGCCACCTTCACAAATTTAAGAACAATATCAAATCATTCTTCCTTTCTCACCATTTAATCTTCATAATTTAAGATATTTCCTCCCATCAGCCTAAATAAACTATATGGGTATGGCTTCAGTAATTTAATGCACTTCTTAATTAACCACAAAACAATAAATTACAAAAATAGAACACGTCTTACATGATTGAAACCGTTCCTTCTTCTATTTAGCACACACACCAAGGGTGAAGAATGAGTAGGATGAGCTGTACTAGCAAGAAGACCAGTCAAGACTCTAGGAGCTTTCCACGCACATGATAAAGCATTACAGTCATATCTCCCGCCACCATCTCCTTGCGATAACTTACATATGCTCACGCATTCCACAGACACTACGACGTTTAACCACAAAATATTACTCGAAGTACATAAACAATATAAGCGCAAGTCTCATAAATTGGAGTCCAGTAAAAGAAACGTCAGAATTGAGCTAATCTAAGTGCGTTATACAAATTTCGGGATTCAAAAAATGAGATGCTCCTACTCATAACAGCATTTAGTTTTTTTCTCTTTTCTTTTCTGCTACCCAAACAAAACACACAAGACATTACTCGGTCTCTGATTAACTTAGGGTTTCTAAACCAACAGCAAAGACGAAATTCAAATAAAAATAAAAATAATCTAGAGTAATAGAAGCCGGCTTACCGGAGAACGGATACGTAAGAGCCATGATTTCTACGAGGAAGCATCGGAGAAGAGCAATCTCATTGAATTAAACGAAAAAAAAGTTAAAACCAAGAGAAACACAACCAAAACAGACCTCAGTTAACACCAATCAACACCTTTTCAGTGGCTCAAACCAGAGACAAAGAGGAGAAAACAGAGAAACCTATATAAGAAAGAGAGGAGTGTGTTGCTCAGGGAGATTCCAACTGAATCGAATAAGTAATGAGGCAATTTTTCACGGTTTTGGAATTGTAGAGACGAATATAAAGAGGAACGGATTTTGAACCAGCGAGAGGAAGAGATAATCTAGAGAGAGAGGAAGCTGCCTGTTTTCGCCAAGGCCACACAAAATCATATTTAAGTAATTGCCCCATTCCTTAAACGATATTTTCATATATTATGTAATGTTTCAAAATATCCTTATTTTAATTATTCTTTTTTCCGTTTTCATACTTTCTGTTTAACTTTCAACCATTAATTTTGTCATGTTAAATAATAAACTTGTATAACAAATTATAGATATAAATATTAAGATAATTGTGCTGTTTTTAGAATAAAAAAAACTCATTTATCATCAAATTATGATAAAATACATTAAAATATTTAAAATCGAAAACCAGAACACCTTGCCGCGATCTCGGCCAGGGTCCGACACTCCGACTAGTTAGTGCGACTACAGTAAACAAGCGTTGACAAGATCGCTTTCTGTATGCACACAATGAATGGGTTGTGATTTGAGTTTATTTTATGGTTCATAACAGTGATTCAGGCTTTTTTTTGCTCTTTTTTTACTAAAATTACAAACTAATTCTTTATTTAAACCTAACTAAAACATTATTCTGCGTAAACAAAACTAAATAAATTTGGCTTGATTTGATTGGAATGATTTGATAAATTTGAATATTAACATCTGTTAAAAATAAAAGCTATTATTTTAAAAGTTAAAAAAAATTACTAGATAAAGATTAAATAAAATTTAAAAAATTCTAAATATTATTTAAAAAGAATATTTGTAATTGTCAAAAATTTCAAGTTTAATTAAAAATATTATTAATTAATTATTTATTTATTTATTTTAATTTATAAAAATTTATTAATTCATAAAATAAATTGATCGATCTATAAGTTGTTTTATCTTTATAATAAAAAAATTAAACAGAAAAATTGGAAATTTATCCAAAAATTTTTACGGTACTACAACATCTTTAAATTTGTAATCATTATATGGAAAAAAAAAGTAGGATCATTTTTTATAATCTTTTCTAAAATGTGTATAAAATTTTATCAAATAAGTGGATAATATTTAATTTTAATTAAATGACCAAAAACCATGGTTATGCCAACTATTAAAAATAAACAATAATTAGACTGATTAGTACATATTTAAATGTTAAGAAAAGGATCAAATTTCAGTGGTGAATGTTAAAGAAAGAAAATGGTAAATCCTCAGTTGTTTATATAATAAAACTAAAATACAAACCTAAATAAGGAGATATAGATACGAACTTATGCAATCAATTAAACGTCAAATAAATGACTATGTTTTGAAAATCGAACCGGATCGATCGGGGTGACCTATTCGACCGGTCGGTTATCCGGTTCGATTCACTCTTAAAAATCAGTTCTTAATTGAATCAATGAGAACCGGTTAAAACCGGTCAATTAATCGGTCGGATCGGTCCGGTTTGACCGGTCCGACCACTGGTACAATAAAATTTTTATTTTTTGGTATATTTTTGTACTTTTTAATATTATTAATATTATATATAATTAAATATAATTATTGCATAATTATGACGTCACACCGGTTCAACCGGTGGTTGAACCGATCAAATCAATGACTAATAAGGCCTCCGATTCGATGACTAATTTGGGTTTCAAAACATTGAATAAATGCATATATTGCTGCTAGTGGGTAGTTGGTCTAGGTTTGGCCTAATTGAATCACTATAGAACATGGTGATCGGTGACAAATAAATTTCCGGGACCATCCCGCAAAATTTGGCATTCCAAAACAAGATTCAGCATCAATCTAATTTCGTTATAAATCCCAATCAGTCCAAGTCTCTTTCGCTGTATTCATTCGATTGTTTGTTGTTTACTTCATTAGGTTAATTAATTTCATTTTTATAATCAATGATTAAAATTTAATTTGATTAGACCAATTTAATTATAAAAATGATAAATTAGTTCAGAAGTTTACCTTAATAATTTTTAAAGTCAATGTATGGGAAGAGTTATATTGTACACAGTCTTCTTTTTGTATTTTTACAAAGAAATTATTTCCGTGACTTAAACCCTATTAAATTATGATTACCAAAAAAAAAACCTACCAATTATTGTAAAACTCGCACTCTAATAATTTTTATTACACAAATTTGATTAATTTATAAATTAATTTCTGTCAACTAACTGAGTTTTATAAATTATAATAATCATATTAACTTTTATATGACAATTTCCTTTTTCAATAAAATTTATTTGATCATATTTTAATTTCTTCAATCTTATTTAATATTTATATTATATTAATTTTGTGATGAACTAATAACAGTTATTATTTCACCTATTTATTTCTAATCCAATTTTTAAAACATCATTTTAAACCTACTTTTCTATTTTCTATATTACTGTCTTAAGTTGGCAGTTTTGGTACTTGTAACCATATTATTATTTATGTTTTAGATCATAATGCTACTGGAGCTAGGTGTGAAAATTATTTGAGTTAATTTATTTGATAAACAGATATTAAAGAATATAAATTTAAAGAAATAACGTGAAAAAAAATTTTAAGTTTAAAAAAAATTATAAGAATCTAATAATTATAACTAATTTAGCATGCCTTTAATTTTTCAATTGTAATCTAATATTTATTTTAAATTGATTATGATAGCAACCCACTTCTGCATTTTTTCAATTCTAATCATAACGTCATATTTTTAAGTTATGAAAATAATTTTTTTGTAAAATTATTAAAAAAAAGTGTTATGTATATTAAGATCTTTCCTAAATCCTTGCAAAGTAGGAAGGTTTGTGTACTAAGGAAGTTAACTTTTTCCTGACTTGTTTAATTTATTTTATTTTAAATAACATCATATCCTATCTTGTTATTTAGTTTATATTGAACTAATTATTCATCTTATCTCAATTAGTGCTGCATACCTCTGCAAATTAATAAAATGCACCCTACTTTCAACTTCTTATTTTTGTCTCTTTCTTTCAAATTGATATTCATATAACTTTATATTATTTAAAGCTTCCTAAAATATGAATTTTATAATTATTTTTCTAAATAATTTTATTATAATTATAAATAATATGTTGCATATTTATTATAATAAACCACATTTATGAAAAAAATAGATATATATTTATTTTAATAAATAATTCTGTTTTGTATAATCATTAAAGAAATATAATTTTATAAAAAGTGATTAAATTTACAATATTTATAATTAAACAAATTTTAATTTTAAATTTTGAATATTTTTGAAATACTAAAATGAACTTCAATTAAATTCAACCTAACCCAATTCTATTCATGACTTATACAATTAAGTGACATTGTTATCTTGTAGTTATAAATTATCTGCCAAAATTAAGAAAGAAATACCCCTCATCAACTAAAAGTCAAATTTTGATAAATACTTGAGTCTCTTCTGGTCGTCGGAGAGGAAGGAATAGTAGCCGTTAAAGACGCATCAAACGTGAGCATCGAGTCTTAATTCTCTATTGCCTTGTTACCTAACAATGCACAGGATTGTTACTTTGCTATTTGTTTTACGTTATCTAATTTATTCTTCAATTACGTTCACACAAGCTCGGGTTCCCGCAGATACAAGACTAAGGAACGTGTGCCTCCACGCACGATCTTCTGTATAAGATTATTTATTTTATTTTGTTTATTAAATTTCAATTATTTATGTAAGTCTTTTATTTATTTATATAAGTCTCGTATAAATCTCATAAAAATGAATGATTAAAATTCAAATGAATAAAATAGGATAAAATAATCTTAAACGGAGGACCCATGTAACTATGTTTCTTAAATCCTATATTCATTCCTCACCCTGTTCAAGAAAAAACATAAAAGATACCTTCAAGCACACATGAAAATGAAGATCCCCCTTCATAAATCCCCTCTCTCTTCTCTTTTACATTCTTTGCATAAATATGAAATTGAACATGGATTGGAATTAAGTTTTAAGTCATTGATGAACACAATGTCTTTGCAATCTTCTTCTTCGGCAGGGAATTAGGGAAAATAGTGAGATTTGATTTTGAAACACGACCGAACTACCATATTAGCCATATATTTAATCTTAACCGAAGAAGTGTAGATCGTTGCAAGTTTTGTCAAGTTCAACGGATAAGCCGCAGGTTATGTGTCAACAATACTATGTTTGGAATAAGTTAGGCATACAGATATACTCAGTATCTCTTAAAGGATTTGAATAATCAGATATAACGGCTTGTGTTTTGTGGAAGAGATCGGAGGCACGTGAGCGGATGTTTGTTTCTTTTTTTTTTGTCATTTTTGTAAAAAGAAAAATAAGTAAGTAAAACGTATATGGCTTACTCTATTATGATTTTTTGTTTCTGAAAATAAAAAAACCACAACAATTTTACAGAAACTAAAAAACATCGTTTCTCTGAATTTTGATAACATGTTTTCTTCGACAAAAAACTAACATAACTCTGATTTCTATCTCGAAATAATAATAATAATAATAATAATAATAAATTTATAATAATAATTAATAATAATAAGATAATTAATTTGGTATAATAAAATTAATAATAAAAATAATAATATTAATAGTATTAA
>JANJEY010000009.1:30752174-30763146 GCA_024703695.1 Erythroxylum cataractarum
AATCTAGATAGATTCGTCAAAATGGCCTTTATGAAAGTTATAAATCTTCCTTTTATCTTTCCAACAATATATAGTATAAAAAATTGGACATTTGAGCTGAAAGTCAGGGTCTTTGTAAGGGAAGATGTTCAAAAGCAAAGTTGTTTCTTCTGTCTTTAACTTCTTCTGTGTTACTATTCATGAACTTCTTCTGTATTACTGTTCATGGACTTCTTCTGTGTTACTGTTCATGGACTTCTTTTGTGTTACTGTTCATGAACTTCTTCTGTGTTTTGTTCCTTCTGAGTTTTTTTCCTTCTGTGTTTTGTTCCTTTTTAGTTTCGTTCCTTCTGTTTTTGTTCCTTCTGAGTTTCATTCCTTCTGTGTTTTGTTCCTTTTGAGTTTCATTCCTTCTGAGTTTTGTTCCTTTTGTGTTTTGTTCCTTCTGAGTTTTGCCTCTTCTGTGTTTTGCTGGCGTGTCTTCTTCTGTGTTTTGCTGACGTGTCTTCTTTCGTGTTTTGTTGATGCACTTTCTTTTGTATTTTGCTGACGTGTCTTCTTCTGTGTTTTGCTTCTACTGTCTTTTTACTTCTTCTATGTTTTACTTCTTCTGAGTTTTGCTTCTTCTGTCTTTTTTTTCGTCTGGCTATAACTTCTTCTCTAGACACCCAATTGAATTGATTCTTGAACCATGGGACTAGTAAGACATTACCCTACATCTCCACTTGAAATCATTTGGCCATCTGAAATGAATTGAGAAAGATTGAGTGAGAAACGTGGGATGGGTATAGTGAGTGCGCTCTTAAATTATGAACTGGGGTTATTTCCACTAAACATACTTCAGTGTTTTGATTATATCTGGATCTATAAGATTCCAAATGAGTAATGAATTGTGATTTCGATGGTTTTAGTGAGGCATAACCTAAGAATGAATCATACTTAGATGAATTTGGATGTGAGACCGATTTTGTGATAAAATTGATGAAAAATACCCAGGATTGTCATGAACATACATTGTACGTAAGTTATTTCATATATGTGCATCTTTGGATACTTGTGCTTGTAGAAATCATGATATTGTGTATATTATTTGTTATAGAGGAGCAACTAGGACGTCAACCTCCAGACGTTGCCAGATCTTCCAGACATTAGCTTCGGGAGAAACTTGTGAGTTAACCTAGAAGATTTCTTAGGATTGATTTACTTTGAATTTATTTGATGTGTTAGCTTCCAATTATAAATTGTTTATAATTTGATTTGAATCTCGGACTTAAAGTTCGAGGAGTTGGATATAGGTATTGGAAGTGCTTTGATTTGATCTGAAATCCTGTATGATATGTGAATTCTCAACGAAAGTTGAATGCTAGGCTTAGGTCCGATGATAATGAGTTTTTGATTAAACATCGCATGTGATTATCTGATATGGCATAATCAATAATTGATGCATTTCATGAAATGCATGCTCAGATAAAGGTGTTGTGACTTGAGTAGCTAGTATGAACCACTTCCACGTAGAGCTTTGCTCTGTGACATATGTTCTGCACATAAAGCTATGCTCTGTAAGTCTGTTCTAACTGAGCCTTATGAGCCAGTATTTGTATATGTATGTGATAGGTACTCGGTCACAACAATAAAAACGAATGTGAGTCTTATGCATATAGCATTATAAGATCGATATCCATTGAATGAATATCTGTGAAATATGTGATGTATGGTTATGATCCAGTGAACTCATCAATGATAGTTCACTCATTGAGTTCGCAAAACTCACCCAAAATTTACAAATATTTTTCAGGATCAGAAGAATACCTCGTTAGGCCAACGGGAGTATACTTCCAACATTCAAGTGAAGGATAGGAGTTGAGATTAGTTCGTTTCTGCATTGCATTTCTTTATTTTCGTATTGAATTGTGTTTATTATGAAATTTTTGTATCAAATAATGTATTCAGAAATTTTTGCACAATGTGTATACAAATGTATTTATGTTGTAATGTAAAGACATTATGATCAAAGTGTTTTGTTTTTGTAATGGGTCCCAATTGGTTATTGAAATTTTATTGATTGTATTATGTTTATGAAAAAGTTTATGATTGAAACGGGCCCAAATTGATTATTGATTTTCCACAAAAGTGTGCATTGTTTCAAAATTGAAAAAAGGACTTTGTATTGAGTTTTGATTGTTTGAGTGTTCTAGTACACCACCCTCGCAGGGCATGAACTCAGATATCACCCATCGATGTTGGGTTCGGGACTTGCGAGAGTGGGGTGCTACATTATACATCCTCCATCTTTTCTCGAACTATAACCTCTTCCTCTCCTAACTCCGTTTGTTCTTCCTTTATTACTGCTAGGTTCTCCAAATGATCTCCACTCTCTGAAGGAATGCACAACTCCTCAGCATCATTCTCTTGTTGGCTAAGAATGCTTGTAGACACTTGGGCTTCCGTGCTCCCTATGACATCCGCTAAATGGCTCAATTGATCTTCCAAGCTCTTCAAGCTACTCCTCGTTTCCTTTTGAAATTGAAGAATGCTCGTTGCTAAACTCATTACGATCTCCTCTAAAAGACATCTCATTAGCTTGTGGTGGCGATGGTGGAGATGGAAGCTCTGGCTGAAAGTAGGACTGCTCTTGATAGTTGTTCGGTGGTAAAGCGAACTTGTACTGTGTAACCTGCAAAACATGACACATACAAAAAGAGTAACCTAAAAATGAACAAACTTCACATACCTTATCTTGTTGGTTATCCCTCATTACTTGCGCAACTATGGATGTGAAATCTACCACTTGATGGTCAAACCTGGAAGTAGCAATAGATGGAAACTCATCATTATAATAAGAATAATATGAAAAATCATAATCAAAAGCATACTGATGGTGAGCCGTGCTGCTAAAAGATCGAAAAATCAGAAAAAGTTGTAAAACTAAAACATACAAAAGACAAGGTAACCAAGAGCAACAAAACCAAAAACAAACTTCATTAAGAAATCTCAGACATGCCAGATGATAACGTGGTTTCCTTCAACCAAGAAGAAAGATTTAGCTACTTATAACAAAAGTGAAAATTAACAAAGAAATAGCAAAATACAAAGTCTCCATCTCTGGTCTTTTTCTAGAAAATACGAAAACTCAAAGAAAAACTACCTTAGAAATGTAAACTCTGTACATTGCCTAATGTCAATGGTAAAAATGTCTTCTTTTATGCTTTTCAATATCCTCTCTTTCCCTCCTTTCATTATCTTCAGTAGATATCCTCCCCTCATATTTAGGTTGCAGATCCCCTTCATTAAGGGAATGATTTGATTCTCAAGATCATGAAGATCTTAGGTGGATCGAATTTGATTTTAAAACAGATTTTTCATATATTATTTTTCCTTGCACATGCTCACGCTTAGTCAATTATTTTTTTGCCAGCTAGGAATTTGAACTGTCTTTATTTTCCTTACATCTTTTCGATCCAATTTCATCTTTTATATGTTGAAAATCATCCGAGAACAATTAAGTAATAAGTCTATTAATTTTGAATAATAATTTTAACGCAATAAAGATATTTATATACAAAATTAGCACAAAAATGACAACTTAACACACATCGAAGAAAGAGAGAAAAAAGACTAACATATAAGCTTAGTGAACTATTCCACCTATTGTCAATTGATTTTAGGATGAAACCTCACTTGGATTTATGAGTGATAATTTTCCTCGTCATATAGGCCTCTAGGCCTATTGCAAATTTGATAGGCTTTAAATATCAATTTTTAGATTTCATTCCTAATTATAAATTATAGTTTCCTAATTCAATTTATATCAATTTTGAGACTATCCAAATGAAGGAATTAAATAGGAGTTTCTTATTAGTTAAGAATTATTCATTGGCAACCCTAACTTCATTCTAGCGACATTTAAGGCTTTCTTCATTTTATTTTCTTATAATAAAGAAAATATATAATTGAAAAGACTAAAGAGAGAAGATAGAAAGATCGAAAACCATAAAGTCAATGATAAATGTAGAAAATGAAAACAAGATAGATATAGACCAGAAAATATTAATTCATGAAAATTTTAAGACACAGGTTATGTAAAATAAAAAGCGAAAAAGGTGTGAAATTTGTATAGAAAATTAGGTAATGTATTTTGGATTTCTTCTAATATCTTGTGCAAATTTGGAAAATCAGAAGTTCAAAATTTTTCAGCTAAGACTATTCCCCATATAGGCACTAAGATATAATCATAGGCCCAAAATTTTCAGTTTCTTGTAATAAGAATAAAATTAAATATTACCGATTTTTAAATGATTTTAGCAAAATTGAAAATTTTATACTTAAAATTTTTATAAGAAAATTAATATTTTGTGAAGAATTAAAATTGTTAATTTGCCCTTAATTTTTATTGATATAATATTTTTAACACATGACATAGAAAATAATTAGTGACACTCTATGTAAATAATAACGTAAAAGGAAGTGGCTAGAAGTTAATAAAAAAATTACGTAATCCACAGAAAAAAGAAAAGAAAAGTTAGCTTGGAACATGAACCGATACGGTGAGTGGGAATGCAATGTCTGATTCTTCTAAGACGGGCACTTTCCTGGACTAAAACATCAAACATGCCATTATAACTGTCATGGTTAATAAATAAAGCCTATAAAATTTAGACAACCAAAATTACACCGAAACAGGAAGACTAAAACTTGAAACAGAGGATCTTGCGTCTCAGAACTTAGGAGAGTTTTCTTGTACTTAAAAAGGTAGAACGTCACACACTCCGGCCCAATATTATATAAGGAAGATAAATTACGGTTTGATTCTAGCCAATTTTTTAAAAAAGTGACCCAATATTTAATGCTCACAAGAAATTACTACATTGAATAAGCTCCTGTTGCTGCCGAAACTCAAACCTAAAATTTTGTACTTATTTTCCTTTTTGACTGAACTAACTGCGCGGGCGAGAACTGGGCTACCCGCGCGGGCCAGAGCATAGTGTTTACATTGCAAGTGTACAAGAGCATGGTGCAATACTGTCACCCTCCTGACAGTCTCCAACCCACGTCAGAGCTCTTTTGTTTTGTTTCTTTCTGTAGTATCTTTTTCTTTCTTGGTCCTTCACTTTCAACGGTCAACCACTCGTTCCCCTGGCTTCAACGGTAAATTGGTAATACCATAATAATTAATAATAATAAGGAATCTAACCAAGGAAAGCTAGTTAAAGGTTAGTTGGTAGTTTCAATGACAGGACATCCTGTAACGTATTTAATACTCTTCCAGTAACCACATGAACAGAGAACTAGAAAGAGGCACAGTTGTTTCGAGTTAAACACTACTCGACATATTACGAATTCCAAGATGGACAACACATACAAGAAAGGAAGCCCAACGGCTATTCTAATACTACTTGAGCCGTATTGGCTTCTCTTTTACATATCCCAACACCATTCCTGCGACGACACTTGCACTCATACCATTCCCTGTTAATAATAAGAAAAGAATCCATGTTTGTTGACCAAATATGCTTCAAGGTTTGGAGCTCGAGCATAGGTCCTCCACCCAACAAACAACCGGAGGAGTCACTTAAATTTACAACATACAAACTAGAAGACAATGTGAAGAAAAATCTAATGACTTGGAGATCTAATGATAGGCGGATAGGTTTTTCTAGAGTTGGCCAAACGAGTGAGCAAGATAGGCCAGAGCTCCTACGAGTGGCGCGTTCACGTAAGTCGCAGGTTCTGACTGTTCATAATCAGATCTTTCATCTGGGAAGTGATCATGCTGATCTGGCCCCCCCACCACAGCTCCCATAAGAATGTTGGGATTTGGTGATTGAGAGTTCATGTAATTGAATCCTGATGAGCATGGAATCTTTGCTGCATGGGCAGATTTGGACGGTAGAGATGAGGCCCTGTGGTGGATTCTTTGTGGGTACCTTGGACCATATCCGACCATGTACGACATTCTCAATGGGTTGTCTCCTAACAGATAGTCCACCTGTTTCTTGGCCATGGCTCGCAGCCTTTTTGGAGTGACAACGCTTCCACCGCAGTTCACAATTGTTCGAGAGGATGTCAAGTATTTTGCATAGGTTACAAGTAAGAATGAGGTGGAGGTCACATATTGCATGTTGCTGTCACTCATTTTGAACAGAAGCCCACCTAATGATCAAGCAAGAAAATGCCAAAAAGTAGCCGTTAAAATGGAGTACAAACTTGTATGGACATGGAAATGACTTGAGACAGGGAATGTGGGGACCTGGAGTGTATTGGCTTGAAGAGAAAGGAGCTCCAGGTATAAGGGAACAGATAAAATTATCTGCATGGCCTTTGTAATCATGGAGAGACTGCACTTTCTGAACAAGAAATTCCTGAACTCAAAAGGCATTGTTAGGATTACATCGACAAATGAATAAATATTTTCTTTTAAAAAAGGAACATAAGAAAGAAACAGAAAAATCAGACCCTAGATAGAAGAATTCTAGCTCCAACGTGCTTGTTATCCCAACCAAAGGTGTTATCAGACTCTGCTGCTCCAAGGGTCTGACCATTAACTTGAATGTAGTTTAGGTAAATTGGATTTTTTGTGGCCTTTTGTAGCCAAGCTGCGCCCCACAACAATTCGTCCTGAAAAGTTTCAAGACAACTATTATAAGAAATCCAATCTTTGCCCTTTCGTTCATACTGAAAATGCTCATCAGCTGTTATGTCACCTGATATCCAGAGAAGTCGCAGTAGAATGGGCAAACAACACTTTTCAACCCATTGCTGTATGCTCCCCTGTACTTGTCTGCAAATTGGAAAACCTGCACAACGATACATTTTCAGAACCACAGCTTAATCTAAACATTATCACAGGACAGCAACAGATTGGTGACTTAATTACCCTAATAGCCCTCGTGACTAGAACCTCAGAGTAAGACGGGTCACATCTTTTAAACACCAAGGAGGCAGCTGCAAGAGCAGCAGCGGTTTCAGCGGCAACCTCAGAACCAGGAGTGTTCTTGTCTATCTTGAAAACACTCCTCGGAGTATCCATGTCTTCTGGCCTCTCCCAACACGCGTGGTCCTTATTAGCATCACCAACCTGTACAACAAGCCAAAATATTTTGAGTGCCTAAAACTGAAATTTAGTTTGAAGACAACGCAGTGTTAAAACAAGGGCTAACCTGAACGTATATGGTGTCTGGATGGGCAGTAGCTTTGAGTAGGTAATCGGTAGCCCAACGAACGGCATTTCTAGCATTCTGCAGCTCATCTTTCATCAAACCACCGAACTCAATCACACTCCATGACAGCATTGTGGTAGTGAAGGCCATAGGGAAACCAAACTTCACATTGTCTCCCGCATCATAGTACCCTCCTACCAAATCCACCTGCATTTTCATTTAAAATCTCAGGTAAGCCAAACCCGTCTCAAAATGAGTAAAACAGTGCTAAAGGGAATTGAAAAGGTTATCTTTACATGCATGGCTGAGCCATCTGAGAGACCAGAGTCTCTCCTCCAAGTCATCCTCTGATTAGAAGGTAGCTTGCCCGATCTCTGTCCTTCAAAGAAGAGGATTGATTTGGTGAGAGCGTCTCTGTAGTTGTGACTGGCAAAGCGATGGTGGTTGGGGCGATGAAATGGGTTGTTCTTGTGCTGGGCAGGAAAGCCATGGCAGAGAAGCAAACAAACGGCAAAGAAAGGGAAGAGAAACTTAAGTGTTAAAGATGAATGAGAGAAAGCCATTGTCGTCTGCCCAGAGAGTAACAAACCAAAAGCAACCCAACAACCAAACTGCAAAGCCGCAGTGCAAGCACAGAGACTACCCTTTCTCTGTATTTATAAAGGGAAAAGTTGCCTCTTTTCCTTCTACTCTGTCACAGCAATAATCAAATTCATAAGGTTTTTAGTCCTTAAACAAATAACCTTTTAGGCTTTTTTATTAACCGTTTGTTAAGTCTTTAAACCGGAACGCTTATACTTGTCCATATTTCGACGTTTGTATTCCTATGGAATTGTCAATTCCATGCGTAACGTATTTGTAAGCTTGTGCTAACTCCAGCATAAATTATTGAATCGAGATGGATTCATGGCAGGAATATCACTTTCATCTCAAACAAAGTGATTATGTATATAATACCAATTTGGCGATGTTGGCTAAAGAGTTTGAGACTCTTGGTTCATGTCAAAATTAGCAAACGAATGGTCACATGCTTGCTCTAGTCCCAAAGCTTGAAAACTGCAACAACGAAGAGGTCGTGAAGGGTCAGATTCCAGCTTCTGAAACGTACCAACTGATGGTGAACGGTACCGCCGTTGTTTTTGGACAAGTATTGCTAAAAGAGTTAAACAGTTTAAATATGTCCGATTACTTTCGAACTAAACGTGGAGTAACAGAGTAAGAGTAGACTTCAATTTGAGTGTGCACAGCAGATGATAGTTTCAGTGTCAGACAAAAGGGTACGAGCATGAGTATGGCGCTTAGTACTGAACCACAAAATTACTGTTGGAGAAAGTTGGAGAACACAAACATGGGGTGGATGTGGAAAGTCTTGGACTTTCGTCGAGTCAATAAAGACCCATGCAGGGTGCAGAGCTTGGGATATGGAGCTCTTGAATCAAGAAACGTGAATAAGCCGAAGGACTTTTCGGTGTTCTCATCCTTAATGCAGATGATAGCAATTTCAGCCCATGAAGACCCCCCTTTAGTTTTTCTTCTGAAACTTTCCTGTCATATCTCCATATACTGCATTTTTATAACGAAGCAAAGGTGTAGAAACATGCTTATCGGAGAATGTTCTTTTATGTTGAACTTGTATATAGAAATCCATATTACATTGCTCGGTTTTCCAAAACCTCAAAGTCAGGTTGATCCCTTCTACCTAACTACCAATACATGGACACATGCAGTTCTAGACATGTAAATAACTTGGTTATTTTAAGCAGGTTGCTAGGTTGACAGGTGAACATCCAATTCCTACGATACTCTTCACCTTAAGAAACATCAACTGCATTAATGTCTATAAAAACTATTCTATCATCTCCCAGAAACAAATGAGAGAACATGCTGAGAGATGATATTCTCATCAAGGATATTTCTCCATGTGATTGACACTTTATTTAATACATATGCGCTGCACAATTCTTTTTCTTTTATTATATATAAACACACAAATTACTTATTTTAAAAAGTTATTTAATAAATTAAAACTAAATAACTCGCAATTGATCATGGTTAAACTTTGTATGTCCAAAGCAAGCAGCAGGAAGATTTCCTTCATTTGCTCACCAATGAGTACAAAGCATGTGCTTGATAAAAGCAGGCGGTTAGCAGTTGATACACAAAAAGCAGGTAAAGACTGACGAAAAGCAGACCTTTGTACTGTTAAACTGGGATGGACGTGCTCATACATAATTGTGTAAACTGCCGATGGAAGTTTGGATAAAGCACTCGTCTTTTAAAAAATTAGTAAAGGAATATCGAGAATTGGTCATCTGCTCAGAACGTGATAGACCCAGATTTGACCCTATCCCTGTGGGATATTTCTTGGACTTTGGCTTAATTTTTCTCATACCATCATGTGCTCTTCTGATATCTACCCACATGCCAAGCACCCTCTTTCATTGAATAAGGCTTTCGAAATTGAAACTGCAACGAAAAAGCTGACACTTCAGTTTCTTATTGGTTGAGAACTGCATAAAACACGACACGTATCCAGCGTGTGGGGTTCGCGCTGTGTTAGCTTGGAAAGGCCATTGCATAGATGTATTGGAAATCAGCAGGTGTCAATTTCATTCTTCAACCACTCGTATTTGTTTTTCAAAGGAGAAAAACGCTATTACATGCCTAATTGCGGGATAAGACCACAATCAGATCCGCAAGGATATAAGAATTATAACCTGAAGGTAGATACTAAAAATAAAAAATTTCGGTATCAAAAGACTTGATAATATGGGCTAACCAATTCGTACACCTATTACCTTCTCTAAAAATGTGGCGAGATTTTACCTATCGCAGTCTTGCCAAAAGCTCGCAAATGGCCATCCCGAAAGAACTACCTCCCAAGCTCAAATTACCAGACCTAGATAAAATGTTGATTGCCTCCGGAGCATTCACTTCGAGCTCGATTTGTCTATAACTCAAATCTCAAGCAAGAGCTAGACCAATATGTACTCCTCAAAGTTTTGCAATTAACGGCATACAAGAACCAATATTGTACACAAAACCTCCTAACCAATGTCCAGATCCATCACACAATAAAGAACCAGTTGTGGCATACTAAGATGTAGAATTAACTGTCCCATCTGTGTTTAACTTCACCTACCCTTCTCGAGATTTGGTCCAAACCCCATGACGCCTATTGGTACCACTGCTCGCATTAGTTGCTTGCGCTAGCGTGTTCTTTGCCTTTACTACCCCAGCAACGTAGTCTAAGATAATAGAATGACCAATACCTACATTAGGCCATGAGAAAGTGGCATTAAAAATTGTTTTTGTTAGATCCCGATTTTTTTTGAAAATTTTGAATTATAAAATGACATTAAATGAGGAAACTTATGGTGACTCATTTGTTTCCTCATTTGTGTGCGAAGAAAACGAAGAGTCAAGAATATGAATTGTTAAATGAGATTAAGAAAGGTTATTAATGATTCTGATTAATTATAGTCTAAAGTGTTGTTTTGAGTTTAAATGAAATTGATAGTGAATACATTGTTTTACATGGAAGTTGAAAAGCATGAAATAAATAGTGAAAGTGTGAGAATTTGAAGAATTATGAAAATTGACTTTTTGGTCACAGAGAGTTGACTTTTTGATTTAGGCAGAATTTGAGAAATTGATCTTCATGAAACTTGTAGAATATATTGGAAGCTTTCTATCGCTATAAATTTTGATATTTTTCGATATCAAGATTTAAAGTTATGATTTTCCGAAGTTAAGACTATATTACTTTGTTTTTAAAAGTGTTAGTTAAGGGTCATTTTGTGTGTAATGCTTTGAGGCCAATTTCTGTACTGATG
>JANJEY010000009.1:30763246-30777971 GCA_024703695.1 Erythroxylum cataractarum
GTTTGGTAGTGCACCTTCGTCGTAGGTTATGCATCGGTACGACCTACGGGCGACCCGGTGTATACTCTACGGTGAGGTGGCGTTACATTATATTAGACACTGAGCTGTATAGCTCAACCCATTACTTTTCCCTCCTCAGGTGCAACTCAGGACATCAGTTGATCCTTTCCAGGCATCGAAGAACTCCGCAATAGTTAAAGATCATTTCACTAAGTTAGTATTTTGGTTAGCCCACCAAGCATACCATCATTGGGCATTTTCATGTATTGCTATTTGGATTTAAACTTTCACATGTATTGTTCTATTTTGAGAATGCTTGTTTGAATTTCCGTTGGATTGTAATGGCATGACGCCCCTTGATTTATGGGGTGTTTAATTCATAGTTATAATGACTATGTGTATGTTTTAATGTGTGCGAAATTGTATGTGTGAATCGAGTTATGTATGGATGTTGGGATCGGGTCCGAAGTTCGGGAGCGCGCCCCTACCCGACGCAGCCCGAGGGGCCACCTCGGGATTAGGGATCCGGGACCCAAACCCAACACTCAAGGTCAACTATATTTGAATGGGATCCTAGCCTCCTAGAGAGATTAGAGTAATCTTTTCGAATAGTAGTGAGTGCTATTATTTTGAATAAAATAGTGGGAGTAACCAAATGTATGATTAAAGCCCTAATCTTTTTTGGTAGTCATGACATATATTTGATTACTTATTTTCCCTTACGTTTATATTTTGTTCTTAGTAGAATTTACCTTATTTAGTATAGTTTATACTAAGTTAGTGAACCCAAGCTCTTGGACATAGGATATGTTTAAGAAGAGTTCTTAAAAGTTGGACAGAAAATTGTATGTTCATTATGTTATTGTGCTATAATCGCTGTTGAAGATTCGGTGACAAAGTTTTAGAGATGTGTCAAAATCATATGAATGACAAAATGTATTGACATTTTGAGTTGACTAATGACTCGTTAAACTTTGACGATGACATATAAGATGTATGTCAACACCATGATAGCAAAATGTAAGGGGTTGCATGGAGTAGAGCTAAAAGGTATATTACCTTAATGAAATTATTTCACTTAATTTAGCCTACTAAAAGTATAAACATGGACGTCAGTTGAAGGTTTTTCTATAGTATGACAATAGTTATCATAAGAAGAAAATGATTGCATTTTTTTTCTATATGTGATATGAAAAAGATCATATATAATTCTAATTCATGCATATGAGTATTTGATACTGAATTTAGATTTAACATTATTGTAATATGTAATGCATGGTTAGAAATAGATTGTTAAGTAAAAGTGTTAATCAAATTTATTCAAAGACTGTGTATGTGTTGGATTAAAGGAGACTTATGCTTAACTTAAATGGAAAGAATAAAACATTTGATAATTGAGACAATGCTTTTATGCTATGTTGGTTAAATCAATAAAACGATAATCATAAAGTTACATACAAGGATATGTGTATCCTTTTGATTATGAATCGTATCGAACTTGTGAAACTTGTAAAGTTGAAGAATAACCAAATCAACCTTTGATGAAAGGATGATGATGGTATTGAATTGTTAAATTTTATACATGTGATGTACTGGATGGAATAACAATTCATAAAGGGATAATATTATATTTTATTATATTACTAATGACTTTATGTGATATAGTCATATGTATTAAATAAAAAGATGATTTAAAATTTTGAAAAGTTCAAACTATTTAAATCTAAGTAGAAATTAAGCATTGAGAATGAAGCACATCGATGAGATCGTTGTGGTAAGTTTTAAATTTTCGATTATTTATAGGGAATGAGATTCTTTAGTAAATTCCTTCACAATTAAATTCATAAGTGTATGGATTTATGTTAAGTCAATTAAAATGCATATATTTTGGACTTAATTTTGATTGATTTGTGAAATTGGTATCCAAAAATTGATGGAATTGTTTTATAAATGTTCACAGATGGTCTTCAATACCATAAAGACAGAAAAAGATCAAAAAGAGGAAAAAGATGGCAAGAAATCCGAAATTTCCAATCTGACCGAAATTCAGGGATTAGGCGTGGGCACGCCTAAGGATGGATTCTGAAGTCTACAGAAATTCCAGAATAGGAGTCCAATTAAAATATAATCTTTAAAGATTCTCTTGCCCTCTTTTCAGGAAGTCTTCCACCAAATTTAGAAGTACACTTAATATGGACAAAATCAAGAGAAGAAAAGGAAGAGATTCACGTCAAATAGGAAGCTTGGGTGATTGCCGTGGGTATAAATACATGTATGAGGGTTAGAGGGCTGGATCTTAGTCTTAGTATTTTCTTCTGCCGCACCTTCAATTCTTTGGCTTTTCTGGTTTATGTTTTCTGAACTTCTCAAGCAGTGTTATCATAGGTTTTGGGATTGAGAGGCTGCCGCATCTTTTTGTTCTCTCCTTTAACGTTTTCTGCAGATTGTCATTAGGAGATTTTCGATTTTATCATCAAAGTCCTGTTATAGAGACTGTTTCTTTTATTATTTCTTTTGATTTCAATTCGAGTATGAGTAGCTAAATTTTCTTATCTTAGTTTAGGGATCCATGTTACATGTTATTGTGGTGAGATTTTCTAGATATTTTTCATATTGTTGATGAACATTGGGTATTTTCAGATCTATCTTTTTAATTGAATTTGTTAGTTTCTAGGTGCGCAACTAGGGATTAATTGGTTCAATCGCTAGGTTAACAAAATCTGACGTTCAATTTTGGTAACCATGAGTAGCAATTAGGATTAACCTCTCTACGTTAGAGTTGGAAAATTCTAAGAAATTATCCACTTAATTGATTTCATGTCGTACATGTTTATCATTTGTCATTGGTTCTTAATTCTTAATGCTATTATTCAATCTACCTATGATCGTGTCTAGGTTGTTGTTTAATAAGATTGCTAGAATACATGTTTCTAGTCAACACTCTTAAGAGAAATGTCCCCCAATGAATGTTCATTAAGAATTACAATTTTTACGTCGAGATCCATAATAACATGATAACATCGGTAATCCAAAACCAAGGTAATTTTCCTATTAAAATTTTAGATTTAATTATTATTTCAATTTAGGATTTTTCCTTGTGATTTTTATTGTCATTGTCGTGAGTGACAAAACCCCCTTTTTGTTTTTTCGTTATTTGTGCCGTTTGAATCTGTAATTTCCATAATCACGAAATTCCTCGTGGGAACGATATTTGCTTACCGCTACTACATTAATTTGTTTTAACGGGAGTGAAAAATCTTTTATATTTTGTTGCAGGCGACAGTATCACCAACTTTTACTTAGCTAGTAACTATAAATACGATTTGATCCATTGGCGACCTAGCCAATGCCACACCAAATCCTAAATGTTGCTGCCCGCCTCATCTTAAACCTCTTCAATAAGCTCACACGCTGATGTAGTAAAGAAATTACCATTGGGGGAAGCTCCCCAAATTAACTGGTCGTCTCCCAACTCCTTTCTTAGGGCTATAACGTTGCGTATGGTTTTACTGTGATTCATATGCCGAGACAGAACGAAACAAAAATTTAGAGACATAACATAACAAAAATTGAAGACAGTGAGGTGTTTGGTTGTGATAGACAAAACAGATAAAACTGTATTCGTCTCGAAGATAGAAATGCGTTTGATTGCAGTTAACAGAACATAAAAAACAGTGTCAATGACTAAAGCACTCCTACAGTATAGTAAGATTAGAAATATATAATTTATTGATTATTTTATTTATATTAGTAATTTAATTGTATCTATAAATAAGGAATTTAAAAAATGAGGAACATACAAATTTAATGAAATGAGCTATTGAATAGCAAAAAATTCGTACAAGTTAACAATAAAATGAATTACGTTAAATATTTTTTATAATTGTATCAATATTTATTTTAATTGTATTTTTAATTTTTTAATTACGATGAAATGAAATGAGAAACCTAAATATTTAACGAATGAGAAACCTAAAAATTAAATGAAATGAGTTATTGAATAAAAAAATCCTATAAGTTAGAAATTCTAGTACATAATAATTTAATAAAATATCTAAGCATTCATGGAATTTGTATTATTATTAATTAATAATTTTTTTGATGATCCAATAAATTATTGATTTTTAAATAATCATGTATGATTCTTTTTATAAGAATAAAATTTAAAAAATCTTAATGAGTTTATTTTTGATATAAATCATTGAATTAAAATAAAATAATTATTAAATAAATTAAATAAAGTAATGTGCAATGTTGATAATAATATCTTAATAATAATAAATCAAAATGATATATAGTCTACATAAATAATCGAATATTAAATTACGAAATAGCGAGAAGAAACATAAAGAAAAAGAGAAAAAAAAGTTATGTTTGCAATTGTTTATTTTGTTATTCTTAATATTAGATTTCATGCACCTGTACACAAAATTTTAGAATTATTTAAAAATTATTTCAGATTTTCAATTCTTATCTTATCCATTATTAGCAATCAAACAAGTCAAAATTAAGAAATATAAGTTAAATTCCTATTCTTATGTTTTTAGTTATCAAATATATACTATAAATTATTTAAAAAATTAAATTAAAAAGTTAAAAATTTAATTAAAAATTTTAAAGATTTTAAATTTTTACGGTAAGCCTGAGGCTTTTAACCAATCATCGTGAGGGGAGGGGTATTTCTAGAATTGTGTTTTGTTTATCATAGGGACAAGAAATCTTGTTCTACGGTTTTGGAAGGAATAAAAAATTTATATTTTTGTGATATAGAGTTAGAACAAAAATAAGTTGGGTCAACAACCAAACACTATGAGGGATAGAATTTTTATGTTTTGTTATCTGTCTCCACTGACGGAGACAGTAACCAAAACCAACGTAATACTAGCAATATCCATACAGACAGTGGAAGGAAGGAAATGTTGAAAGATATCCCAATGTCAGCCACCCCCCAGTCCAACATAGTCCTTGACCTTTGCATGAACCAGCGCATCAGGAATTGTAGTTACAACTACTTGAATCAACGGACCCCACTCTCCAACCCAATCATCTAGTCAAAATTTTATTTTACATCCATTATCAACTTACCATTTGGAGCCCGCAAGGAAAAATTGCCAGGTCGTTGAAATTCCTCTCCACACTGTCGAGGCGCCAATAGCATTCAACATCCTAGGAATATTAGTAGTATCCAAATGGTACTTGGCTCGACGAATGCAAACCCACAAAGGAGAAGAATTCCTTAGCAAGTTCCAACCCAATTTAGTAAGCATGGCGTCATTATTGGAACGAACACGCCTAATGCCAAGTCCACCCAAACTCTTAGGCTGACAAACTGAGTTCTAGCTTACAAGATTAATCTTCCTTTGCCCTTCTTTAGATCCCCAAATAAACTCTAGCATTTGCTTCTCTAGCTCATTGCATAATAGTCTAAGGAGTCTAACCGTTTGCATGGTGTATATGGGCAGTGCTGCGTAGACAGATTGTGTAATAGTGATCCTCCCTACAAGCGATAAGCATCTAGCGCTCCGTCTTTCAAGCTTGCGATGAACATTATCAATGATGTACTAATAGGTATTCCTCTTCGATCTTTTACATATGATAGGTATCCCTAGGTATTTCCCAAGATTGGCTGTGTGCTGGAATCCTGACAGTTGGCTTAACATATGGGCTCTAACTCTAAAGACATTTTTAGAAAAGAAAATTCGTGTTTTGGGATTCTTAACCTTCTACCCCGAAACTTGACAAAACTGCTCTAATACATGGGAGATTATGTGCACTTGTGTGTCTGATGCTTCAGTAAACAATAACATATTATCTGCAAAAAATAGGTGAGAAAGAACAGGTCCTCCTTTACTCAAGTGCATCGGTTTCCATTGCTCTTGCTATATCGGAGAAGTAATAAGATGCCCCAATCTTTCCATACACAGAACCAAAAGATAAGGAGACAATGGATCACCTTGTTAAATCCCCCTGGATGGAACAAAAGGCTCTGAGAGTGCTCCATTCCAACAAACTTGCGTTAATACCGAGGATACACATTTCATGATTAAACAAATCAAGGCTTCCGAGAATCCAATTTCCTGTAAGGTATCCTGAATGAAGTCCCAACGAAGTTTATCATATGCTTTCTCCAAGTCTAGTTTAATTGCGAGGAAGCTTGTCCCCCCTTTCTTTCTCTTCATCAAATGAATAGCTTCTTAGGCTAAGATAATATTATCCATAATTCGACTTGGGACGAAACTGCATTGATTAGGAGCCACCAACTGATCCAAGAGGGGTTTCATTTGGATTACTACAATCTTGGTAACGATCTTGTATATTGTCGAGCTGAGACTTATCGGGTAGAATTAAGTGATATACATCAGCGTCGAAACTTTTGACAGTAACATTAGAATCGTGTGATTTATTTAGGCCTCCCATGTTTCATGCTGAAATATTTTCTGGACAAACTCCACCACTGAGTCACCCACCTGGTCCCACTGTTGTTGATAAAAGTGCGCATTAAAACCATCAAAGCTTGGTGCTTTATTTGGATGCATGTCAAATATGGATTTTTTGACTTCCTCATGAGTGATAGCCTCCATTAGATTGTGCAAGGCGTTATTATGCAACCTTTGGAATATGCCTTAAATGGGAGACCCACACACATTACCATCCTTCGTGGAAAAAAAAGATGTGAAATAATCTTTCGCTAAGGCCCTTAACAATTCCGGGTCTGATACAATATTTCCAACATCATCCTTCAACCTATCCTCTCTTAGCTTGCTCCTCTTTGTCATAGTAAGTCGATGGTAAAACTTGGTATTTCTATCGCCTTATGACAACTACATACCACGGGATTGTTTTAATTAGTGCTAAAATAACTCCTCCTCACAAAGTACTTGAATTAGCTCCCCATTAAGCATTGCTTCTAATTCCACGAGGGAGTCAGAATCTCACGTCCCCAACTACTGCTGAATGCCATCCAGTCTAGCCAAGAGTCGCCTTTTATGGTGAAAAATATTGCCAAAATTAGTTCAGTTCCAAAGACTTAATTTCTCTGAAAAAATTGATAGCGAACCACTAAAATCCGTCATATCTGGTTTTCAATCCTCCTCTACAAACAAGAAAAATTGGGCCAACCATATAGATTGAAAACGAAAGCTTCTGCTTCTGCCAACCCCAGAAGAGTTAAGTCTAACCTTCACTAATAATGGCCTATGATCTGAAACCAAAAATTGCAGGTGGGTGACTGTTGTTTCTAGGAAAGCATCTAACCAAGATGAGGAACAAAGTACTCTGTCTAGTCTTACCTGGATGGTACCTCTTCACCAGGTAAATTGTTGTCCCACATAACCTAAATCATTCAAACAATACAGTTGAGCACATTGCCTAAATTCCTTGCTTACCACTGGCATGGACGACGAACCTCCCCTTTTATTTGAAGCGTCCAACTTAGCTTACCACTGGCATGGACGATGAACCTCCCCTTTTATTTGAAGCGTCCAACTTGGCATCAAACCCCCCCCCCCCCCTTAACAGCCAAGGTTTTAAAGTGTGACTAGCAACTTTGGTCAACTGCTCCTATAGGAACCTCTGAAATTTATACTATGGACTCGTATATATTGCTGTGAAATAGAAAATAACCACAACATAACCGATCTTTGTGTGGACAAATTGATGGTGAGCTAATAACACAGAAATCACCAGCTCCAATTTTCACATTAACCAAATCCCCCTGCAAAGCCCTCGACTTCAACTCGAAACGAACACTTAAAATTGAGTTTAAGAATAACTTTATGGGCTCTGCATCCATTGACTTTTAGTTTAACAAGAACAACCATAAGAGGATTATGTAGCTTAATGTAATTCTTCAAAATAGGCTAGAAGTCAACACCCCTAGCTCCCTGGCAATTCCGGATAAAGATAGACATTAATCACCCAAAACTAGATGGGAAGTGCCCCTGCTCTTAAACCAGAGTGATATCCTTGGACCCAAGTGAGTAACCATCAGTGTTACATCCCAGGGTTTAAGGCACCACCTCATCAAAAAAGTTATGGTTACCATTATCTTCCTGCATCCAATACTCCTTCTCATTATTGTCAGGAGGTTTAGTAGGCGGTAACATGAACTCAGTTGTGGGAGGCAAGATTTTTGCAGCAACAACTACCCCCACGCCATCCACCAGATCTCCACAAGCCATATCCTCCGTATCCCCAATCGTAAACAATTCTATCCCACAGACCACCTCCTTGTGAGAGGGAATGCTGACTGCAACACGATTATCATTTTTATTGTGTAGTTATTGCATCAGAGAAGTTGAAGGAGCATTCTTCCTTGTATGAACCTACGGGGTGACGCTGGTAGATGCTTCCAACCCAGTAAGAGCTTCAGCTTGTACGTTGTTCCTCTGACTTGCTTTTGGCTCTTTATGAAAAGATCCCTGACCAAGGGAGTTTCTTTGAATAACGCCTAGTGACTTGCCCAAATCCACCAGTCCATTGGCTGGAGCACTCTGATCTTTATCAATATCAACTGGAGGACGGTTGTTGATCTCCCCCAAAGTTTTAGTAGTTGATAATTATGAGAATCTAGATCCTTGTGTCTGGGGTAAATTGTTGTGATTACAAGAGTCCCTCTGATCTGGGGTCCTTGAGCGTTGCCGACCGTTATGCCTTTGGACCTAGATCCACAGCCTGTAACTCCCTTTTAGGACTATCTTTGTCGGAATCGGGTGAGCCGCTATATGCTCCCCTTTTGATTGTTAAAAGACTCTCTACTGGAACTATAACACAGAAGCTTGAACGAAAGTTCTTATCTTATTGAAAGCAAGCTGCTGGCTTATATGAGCCATTACAGAAGGGATAAACTCAAAAATAACAACCCACGTTAATAATCCTAAAACGTGGTGATAGACTAAGAGGAATCATTCAAATATCTAACAACTAGTTCCTAATAAATAGGACTTATTAACAAACCAGTAAACAGAAAACTTGACCAGCAAGTAGTAGTCCAACATTGATACCACCCCTTCTAGATCATTATATTGTTCAGTTTGTTGCCGATCTCTCTGCGCTCTGATCTTTGCGGGGCATGTGATTGTATCATGACCCACAATGCCATATGAAAAAAAATTTGTGGAAGACTTTCATATGCGACTTTTATCTCTTCGATGTCTAGCTCAACTCTAAAACATAGAGGTGTACTAAGATCGACATCGACTGCTACGCACGCATATTTTCCTCTTACAGAATGTGTAGTAGTATCATCAATCTTGATGGTATTGGCAATTAGATTGCCCAGTGTTGTGAGAATCATTGGGTGACAGCGCGAGATGGGAAAATTTGAAAAACGGACCCAGACAACCACTCTCGAGATCTTCCCCTACAATGGGCGAAAGCTCGGATGCCAGCGTTAAACAGAGAGGACATGATCGAGTATCACCCAAGGGCCTTGAGTTAAGGCATGCAGAAAGTCGGCCTCTTCAATAAAGTTTGTAAGATAATAGTCATTCTCTAAACCAATCACTTTCATCGGTCCAGAAGGTTTCCACATCACCTTCAACTTGGAAGAAATCATCTTGTATCCAATGTGTTTACCGAGGAGCTTCACAATCACCCCTTTCTCCCATCGTTGATCTAATTTCGTTTTGAAGTGCTTGAAAGTTTGATTCCACTTCCAAAATCCCCATGTACCACGACGATGTCTCCCTCTTCTAACTGCACAGGATCTTCGTTTGGCCAATGAAGTTCCGTCGCGTCGTCACTCACTATAGTTCCAATCACCGCTGCACTGTAACTCTGTTTGTGAAGCAAAGGATGAGGCTTCTCCCTCGAAATCGTTTGCGGATCTTGTTGGCTAAATGGCCGTCACGATTAGGTTCGAATTCAGATCGTGTCGAAGCGTCCAATTTTCTCTCGAGCTCTCATATTTAATTCTCAAAATAGCGACTCAATTTCAGTTTTCCACTTCCAAAATCCAAATCCAAATTTTATGTGCTCAAGCCAAACGTTTTATCAACTATTCAGTCCCTTCAAAGGATTTGTATGCCTGTGACAACTATTAGTTAATTCTTAACTAACATTTTAAGTTCAGAATAAGCATTATTGAATCAACTGGACTTGAGTATTTTTGATAATATCGTAACAGACCTCTAATACAATATTATTTTGGAGATTAATTAAGTAGAAGTTAATGGACTGACTGTATTATCTAATACAATGTTAGGTGGAAGACGAATTAAGCAAAGTTAATAAGACTTCTGACAGATTTTATAGAAATAAACGAGGCATAAGAATCGACCGATTCAATATCCGAAAGCAGAAAACTTTGGAATATGGATTGGAGTTGTTGATAAATTATTACGAGCTTCAGCTGTCACCGTCCCTCTATGAAGACCAACCAGCAACAGTGACAGTGACATATAACCCATCTCAACCGGCAACGACTATGGTTCAATTCTAATGGTCCATCCAGGCTATTCTGATAAGAGCAAGTTGCACCGGATGCAAGTGGTAGTAGAGTTTCATCATTGCGTTTCAGTTATAACCCATCTCATCTAATCTCATCCCCTTCCGCTTCAGGGCATCGAGTTTCATCATTAATGGATTACATCCCGTGATTTCCGTCGCCTGACAATAACTTTGCCATTATTTTCAGACTAGGACCAGTCCGTTTACACCCATGTGGACTTCCAGGGCCATTCCCGTGACTTTGGGGTCTACGCAACATGGATTGATTGCTCTTTCCCTGATCCAGAATTCTAAACCTCCGTCCATGGAAGTCATAAGGATTGAAAGAAAATACCATTGTACCTCTTCCACTTCGTCAGGTTCGAATCTTGAGAGGCTTTGAAGGCAAAAGGGAAAACAGGAAACTACTATCTAGCACAATATGTTGGAGATGCTCTTATCTAAATATCCATTAATTGATTACATAATTACTACTAAAACTCGTTATTCAATCAAATTGCAGAGGAAAATTTATAAGAAAAAGTCAACTCAGGTTCGGAGAGTATGGAATACCAGTAGAATTCAACCACTCCCTCCCCTGAATAAATGTCCCAACAGAGAACAGACTAGCCTCAGCTAAACTATTAATGACCCTGAAACCAGGCCACGTCACTCGAGCACTAGTATTAGAACCAGGGCCTGTATTCTTATACTCTCCATAGTAAAGGGTACTCAAAGCAAACGAGCCATTCCATTCCAACCATCCAACAGGATTTATGAGATCGCCGATATCGCACTGAATAAAAACGGTCCTGGAGTACCCCTTCCATGGTCGACCTAGATACGTGCGGAAAGAGGATTGAACCGGAATTAAGTCAGAGGCCGCTGCGACTTTAGAGTTTAGGATCGATATTCCGGTGTTCTGGTTAGGGTCATCTCTACCTTGGGCAGTGAATATATTCCTTTGGTTCTGGTTAGGTTTGCGAGCATATAAACTGCAGTTCTGGAAGACTGCAGCTGCATTACCGAAGATGAAATCGATTATGCCGTAAATGTCGCATTCACGATAAAATTGTCGAAAGGAATGGACGTAAAGAGTGTCTTGGTAACCTACAAAGCTGCATTTGTAGAATGCCGAGAGATCAGAGCCGCTTCTAAGGGCCACGGCTTGGTGTTTACTAGGACCTGCCCCGTTCTCAAATGTTATTCCCTTGGCTATGAACCCGTTTCCTACCACAGCTGCAAGTGCTTAGGCAAATCAGATTAAAATGAAGTTGACATCAAGGAAACTCCCGAAGGACTAAATAAAACGTGCTATATGCTTTCCAATGAAATCAAAAATAGAAACAAAAGCACTTCCAGTATTATCCAAATCAACCGAACTCAAACAGGCCAAATCTGATAGCTTCCATCTGTTCACTCCAAAAAGAAGTCCTTGAAACACTTCCAGTAGAGAAATACTAAGGGTACCGGTCGATCAAAGTTGGGGGAATTCCAGCCTGATACTTAAGTTTAGAATGAACTGCAATATTCAAACCTAAGATAAAAAGCATGTGCAACTAACCTGATACTTCAGTTCAGATAATAGACTGGTTTAGTAGCTTTGTACTTAATATGTTTTCTTGAAGTGATAATTTGATACCATGATGGAAGCTAAAGTATGTGTGCTTGCACTGACTAGGTTGGATTGACAGCTATATATAGTTTCAGGTAAAGACAATCGGAAGAAGGTTTTGCATTGTTGTTGACGAATGGACATGTACAAGATTTCAGTGAGCACAGTCAAGAGTTATATTGTGAGGGAGTTACCTTAAATCCAATTATTAGATCGTATCTCACTAAACTTATCACAATCCAAATGTTTATGATTAAAGGGGATGCTTAAAATCTTGTGTTTCGTAACCCAATCCAAGGTCTACATCATATAAAATTACAGGTGAAAGTGTTCATTAAACAATTTTAAGAGAAAAAAATATCATTCCATCTTTAATATATTTAATAAATTAATTAAACTATTAATATTAATTAAATTAGATAATTTAAGTAACAAGAACACCTCACTAATTTAAAACTATTATGAATTCACTTGGATCTATATATTATTTTAACTAAACAAATTATAAAATGCTACTCATAATTCTAAGTCACATCATATTAACTACTTGAGTAAAGTGCTTAATATTTAAATTTAATAATTATTCATATGTTCTGTAGAATAGTTATTTGTCTTTAAAATTTTAATTTAATTACTATGAAATGTTTAATTTAAAATAAATTATCCAAAATTATAAATATTAAAACTTAATTAATCCTCTTGTTAAATTTATATTGCATTTGTGCTAGACATGATCATAATTGAAAACTCCTAATAAGTATAGTAAAGCCATATTTTAGGTTGAAACTAAAGATATTATATTTATAATTATACGTTTTAAATTGGAAGGCCAACAAATCTATTTCTCCTCATAATTCATAAATGACTCTCATGTCCGGATTAAAGGCTATTGCTCTTCGAAAGTGTCAGTCATCACGAAACCCATTTCAAACAACGTAACCTTAATTGACGTAAACAGTTGTTAAATTGGTAAACATAAAAGACGTCCAGTTACATGGTCGGAACATCAACTCACCGACTGTTGCAGACCGGAAAGTAGTCCAACCTTCGACGACATTTCTACTTGCTTTCACTGTCGTCTTCCCAATCCCGTCTCCAACAAACATTATCATTGTCTTCTTCGTCTCAACCTCCACGTTCTCAAAGTAAGATCCAGATTTTATATATATCACAAACCTGCATTTTTTTTTTTTTTGATAAATGATTATATTCATCACTAGCAAGTACTTTTGAAGTGCATTAGTTAGTAACCTGGTGGCGCTTGAGTTTGGAGCAGCTGCCACTGCTTCGCTAATGCTGGTGAAGTTCCCAGTACCATCCTTTGCCACTATTAGATTGTATTGAGTTGCATTTGCTGGATCTTTCAAAAGCTTTCGATCTTTCGATGACAACCAAGTTGGGAAGTCTTGTTTCGTGTTATGGTACTCGGGGGAAGCTTCATACTTTGATGTGTTAACACCAGGGACTTTCTTGAGCATGACTAGAGAGTTGCTAATGTGACGAGAAATATTTAAAAAGCTGTTCTCGATAATGTCTCTCACGTTTCCTTTACTGTAAGCGAACCCATCTAGACAAGTGTATTGGTTGGTCATGGCAGCGCTTAGCAGAGTCTGCAAGTGCTTGTAATGCTTTAACACTGATTTTTTATGGGAGAGATCTGAGAGAGCCGAAATGAGCTCAGCGATGGTGCTGTCCAACAACTCGAGACAGTCTTTTAGAGCTACTTTCTCAAGTTGGCCTAGACTTTCAGATCCTTTGCTTCTAATGCTAGTGATGCTGGAGGACGAGGCTCTGGTTTCACGCAATGTGCGGTTTAAGGTTGCGGAGATGAACTCGGTTACGGACATAGTGTTGAGATCTGGGAGAGATCGAAGAGTAGAGACGCATAGTTCGCGGTAGAATGTGCCTTGGCAAGTGGAATGTGCAATTTGGAGGTGTTTGTGGACTTGTAAATGTGGTGTTTCTGAGGTTGTTTTGAGAGGTGAAGCTAAGGAAATGAGTGAAGCCAAGAAGAGCATTGACATTGGCATAAAACAAATTCTAAGTTTATTTCTACTTCTAAACCATGGAATGGGATTATACATGGTCGAAACTGGGAATTGTAAATGCAGAGAAAAATAAGAAGAGAGAGTGAGGTATGTTTGAATTGGACTTTTGGACAAGGGTTATAATTATATAGAGCAAAATGTACTTGACGTCTTGTTGGGTGGTCGCAAATGAACTTTGTTGTGTTTAGGCCTGAAGAGGCAGTGGTCCTACTGAACCGCACTGAATCAAGTAGCGTGTCTTTGATTTCTTCACTTGTAAGACAATACGGTTTAATTATATTTTGGCATTCTCAGATGGGTTGCTCTCATATGACTATGACGTGTTATTCGTTTTCGTATACATTAAAACCTCGATAAATAAATATTCGATAAATTAATAACTTCGATAAAATTAAAATTTTCTCCGGTTCTGATTTGGCCTAATGAGATAAAATAATAACCTCACTAAATGCATAAGATAATAATTTTAAAAAAATTCCTTGAAGCCCATTGAAAATATAAAATAATAATTTATTAAATAAGTATAAAAATTACATATATAATTCATAAAATAAAGCACTTCCTAAACAATTTTTATTTCAAATTTTATGCTTTCCTAAAATATGAATCTATAGTCAATTGATTCTTCTTTTCA
>JANJEY010000009.1:30794957-30807349 GCA_024703695.1 Erythroxylum cataractarum
GAGTTAGAATATATATATATACATATATATATATATATATATATATATATATATATATATTGTGCAATTAACAATGTATGTGCAATGTGTGTATTGCATAATGTTGATGTGCAGGATAAAACATTTGCATCCAGACATTTCCAGATCATGGAAGCTAATGCTAATATGGAGCATGTTGTGAGTCAACCTAGATGATCTTGGTTTAAATAATTGTCCTGTTTAAAGTTTGTATTAAATTATTTTTTGAATATGGTTGTATCGATTCCGAACTTTGAAATTCTGAGGCATTTGATGCATGAATAACATTGGAAGTGCTCATTGAATGTGAATTGGACTGACTATGTGTTTTCTCAACTTGATTGTTAAATGTTGGACCAAGTTTCGAAGAAAAATGTGAATGTGAATGTGCATGTGAATGAAATAAATGATTCCCAACTTAAATTTTGAATGCCAGACCAAAGTCTGACGATATGTGTAAAGTGAAATATAGTAACTGATTGATCTTATATGATAGATGCATTTCATTATATGAATGTATGAAACATAAAGCTTATTGTGACTGGAGTAGCCACCGAAAAAGAGCTTAAAGTTTAGAAAGTGAAAAAGAGCTTAAAGATCAAATTGTGATAAGAGTCTCTGGCTTAGTTGTGAATGGACCTGGTATCCACTAAGGGATATGAGAAATTATCTGATATAACTTGGTATCTACAAGGGATATGAGCTAGTAAAAGGGTACTCGGTCACAACAAAGTAATAAATGAAAATAAGTCTCATGTGCATTGCATTTATAATTGAAATATATGTTTTAAATGATCAAAATGATCTATTTGACTGCTCTGAATGTGATATGTGAAGTAAGTGTTATGTGACGCTACATGATCAATGAAGTGATGTGAATTATGTGAAAATATTATGTGATGTGTTATATGATTTTAGTGAACCATCGAGAATGGTTAACTCATTGAGTTTACAAAACTTACCAAAATTGCAACGTGGCTTTTCAGGTTCAAAGGATATATACAGCTAGGCTAATTGGAGTATAGCCACTGAAATCAGATATGTGCTAAAGGACTGGATCAGTTTGCATTTGCATATGTCTTCAGTGATTATAGTTTTTGAATTATACTTTCGAAAATATTGGGTAATGTATGTATGTAAATTGTAAAGTGTAATAACATTTGTGGCAAGTGATGTTTGTATCTGAAATGGGCCCAAGTGATTAGTGAAATTCTGAGGAGTTGTATAATGGTTGTAATATTTGTGATTGAAAAATGTTTTTGAATAAAATGAGCCAAAATTGATTATTGATTTTTTGCATATGCGTACAATGTTTTGAAAAATTAAAGTAATGAGTATAATTATTTGACTGTTCTAGCATGCCACCCTCATAAAGTATGTTCTCGAATATCTTTGTTATGTTTGGGGATAAGCACTATGAGAGTGAGGTACTAAATTTTTGTATCAGAGTCCAGATTTAGTATCTTTCATGGGCGCTTTTCAAAATATGTGTCAAGTTACATATAGTGTAGATGTTATAGTAGGCAGTAGCAACTGATCCCCAGTCTGAGTTGCATTTACATGAGTCACACGCATGAGCATTTGATAAAAGTTTGAGATGATAGAAATAGTAAAAAGAATGATGATATATCCGAATATGAGAAACTGAAAGTTTGTGGATATCTAGAAATGAAAAATAACATATGGTTAGATATGACAGATAAAGATTCAACGTAATTGTAAAGGTGATGTACTATGGCGATACATTGTCGTGAATTGTTTGTGAAAAATAGAGATATAAGTATAAATAATGATATTTAAAGTGTACAAGCCAAGTTGAAAGAAAATGAAATTTTCTATGACTTTAAGAAGATGAACTTGAAACTGAAATGGTTGTTTGATTAATGTGAAAAGAGTTATGATCCACCATAAGAATATGTTAGTGAAATTGAGATCAGAATTTTAGGATGATTATGCATCTATAATTTTGAATTGATTACTAACATATTTATGTATGACGATATAATGGTAATTGGAAGGTGAGATAATGATAGCGATATATGTAAAAGTTGTCAAGGTTAAGTTTTGTGAGTACATATATGATAATGGGATCACCACGATAAGTGAGAATATTGAGCACATATATATTATATGTTTGGAGAGGATATAGGAATCAATCTATGACTTATTGAATATTTGTTAATCATAGTTCCCATAGTTCAAAGTCTAAGATGAACTAGAGTAACACATGAAAGTGCTTATAGTAATCAATCGGAGATAGATTGAGATTGTTAATGATGTTATTATGGGTGACAAATTCGACTAAAAGGAAGGAAAAAGAAGAAAGACACAATTGTGGCATAGTCCCCACGATCAAGGACAGGCATAAAAGGAGAAGTGTTGTCTAGAATCAAATGAGATTAAGGTATCTTTAGCTTAAGTTATTAATTGGTGATTTGTCATAAATACATCTCTAGATAAGATGTAATGATCTTGATGGTATATGCCAAGGTATAAGATTCATTGATGTAATAATCTTGATGGTATATGCCAAGGTATAAGAGTAAATGAATCTGCTTAATGCTTCACTGAGCCTTATTATAAAGGATATTTTGATTATATAAGTTATGAAAAAATCAATCTTATTGAGATATTATGAATAGTTAAAATTGATCTTCTTGAGGTACCAAGAATGGTTGATAAGCAATGTTGAAAACAGTTGATTGATAAGGATTACGTGAACAATAGTAGTAAGAAATCTTCTTTCGAAGAAGAATTTCACCTAATTAGGTTAAGCAGATCAGATGGTTTATTTTTAAGAATGATCAATGAAGGAACAAATCAGAAATGAATATTTAATTAATCAAAAGTGAGTATTGGAGTCCCATTTCTAACGAAGACTCTAGCATAAGAGGTAGAATAAGCTACAAAGAGTTTATGCATTTTGTTTGATGTAAAGTATCCAACTATATGATTGAATTCTAGAATATGAGGAGACACTGTTGCTAACGTGAGGAGAACTTAGGTCCACAATATATTCTAAGTAAATATGTTTAGGGAATATAAATTACATTTGATGAATGTGTTACCAAAACAAGAAGTTAAGATTGCAATAAATTGAAATGTGTGGAGAAACTAGTATAAATGAACAGACATTAGAATAAGTCAATGTGAAATCAGAGAAAATCAAATGAAAGAAGAAAATCATTCAAGAAAAGAAGTCAGTTGGGAAACTAAAAAAATAATATGAGATAATATTGCCTCATTGAGGAATTAGTTACTTAAGGAATTACAAGAACTAATCATGGGCACATTGAGTTTTGGCAATATCTATTTGAATTAACAATGCCCCTGATAGTATCATGGCATTGAAGAATAAAGTGTCCCAATTTTGCTTGGACCAATTAGTGACTATAATCATTAATGATATATTAAATGTATTCGAAAAGTTAAGATGAATATTTTGAATACTTGAGGTAAATCTTACATATCATGAAGGTAGAAACAATTATATGCCATGTTTAATAAGAGTGAATCTTAGCTTGATTAAATAAAATGTTGGGTCTTATAGTATCTGAACATTGCATATAAGGAGACCCAAAGAAAGTAGAGGTAATGATGAAGTGAGAAACTCCAAGGAATTTATAAGAGATCTGGAGTTTTCTAGAGCAAGTTATATATTGGATACTACCAGAAGTTAGTAAGGGTTTTTTTAATGATCTTAGCCATTTGACAAAAAATATTTAAGGAAAAGTGTGTAAATTGTATGACTAATAAAAGTAATGAGAATTTTAAGGAATTATAACACCGATGTTAATTCTATCATTTGGATTTGGAGATTTTGTAGTATACAATGAGGTTTCACATCAAAGATTAGGATGAAATTTAATGCAACATAATAAAGTGGTTTCACATGCAAAGAGACAATTAAAGTCTCATGAGTCGATTATTTGATACATGATTTAGAACTTGTTGCAATAGTGATTGCTTCGAAAGTTTAGAGACATTATATGTATAGTGAAACATTTTTAATCTATATAAATATATAGATCATTAAAATTTGAGGTAATTATTGAGTTTGAAAGAATTAAATATAAGACCAAGACAATGGATAGAATTACTGAAATATTATGATTGTGAAAATGAGTATTTCCCAGTAAAGCTAGTATTGTAATCTGATGCAGTGAACAGAAAATTCAATAGTGGTGTAGCATAAATTTAGATATTGAGGTTACCAAATCTAATATAATAAAGAGCATAGAATGTCGAGTTGAACTTTGGGCAAATCAAAGTATTATTAGCAGTTGAATTTAAGATCAGTTTCACATGAAAGAATTAACAAAGCCCAAATTAAGGATTCATAATTTATGAATCTTATTGAGAAATTGAAAATGAATTTGGATTTTGAATTTGAATAGGAAAAATAATATCTTGTGATTGAAGTAAAAAGTATGTGTACACAATAAAGATGATTGAGCTAAGAGATTATTAGAGAAAGCACAAATAACAACCTATGCTATACATCTTAGTAGGAATATGCCAAAATAGCATTTAACAGCTAAAGATATAAAACCAAGTGATTACATGTATAAGTTGCCAACAGTCTTAACTGTTAGAGATATGCTTAATGGTTAAAGATATAGAACCAAGTGACAACATGTATGAGTTGTCAACAGTCTTAACTGTTGGAGATATGCTTAAAGTTTATATTTTGGAGTTCATAGGAACATGAGGCCAATATACAGTTCTAATTGAATTTAAGCATAACAATCATTATCACAGTGATATCATTAGAAAACCATATGAGGCGTTATATGACAGAAAGAGTCGTTTGCCCTTATATTGAAATAAAGAGGGCCTAAAAATGGTTGAAGGCTAGAATTTATTAAATATGTTATTAATAAGTGAAATTGATTTGTATTAGAAATTAAGAGATTCAAAAAAGATGATTGAATTAGGTGGATCAACATCGAATACATGGAATATAGAGAGATAGATATAAGAGTTAAGTGTATTAATAATGAAGAGATGTTAATTATCAAGCGAAAGATGAATTGTTTATGAAAGTATCACCTTGGTAAGGTGTGCTCAGGTTAGGAAAAAGGATCAACTAAACTCAAATTGGATTAATCTTTATGAAATTATTGAGAATAGGGCCATTGACTTATGTGTTAGTACTACTAATAAAAGATGTTTCAGATCCATACAGTTTTACATGGATATGTCTAGGAAATATCGTTATAATCTAATATATGTGTTATTGATACCAGAAGTGAAATTGTGAGTAATTTAAAATATATAGAGGAAATAGTTAAGATAGTGTGATATCTTAATAAGTAATTGGAAGAACGATTGATTCCATTGACTATAGTCAATTGGAAGAAATTATTCACGTGATGACATTTAAATGGGAAACGGAGGAGCACATAAGGAAACAACACCCCTATCTTTTTAATTAATCAAATAAGAATTTTAAGGACAACATTTATTAAAGAGGAGAATTGTAACAACTCATTTCCATAGTAAGGGTTAGAACCCTAAATTTCTGTAATTGAGAATTAGTAATCAGAGATTAGAAAAATGCTTTTCATGTTTATGCATAATATAGCATATACACACACACATGAACATTGATTTTTGTACATTAAAATGATTATACATGCATTCATTGTCATTTTCAGGGTATAATTGATCTATAAATGCGATTATATTTGAAATTGTGAGTTATATGTGTAAAAAATTGATTTGGAGAGTATATTTATTGACTCAAAAGTTTTGGTGAAAATTTGGAAATTTTCTGATTTTATAGATTTTTTTGACTAGGAAAAAACCAAGTGGCATAATAATTGATGAATAGTAGTAGAAATAAGAGTCAAATGGCAATGGAAATTCTTATGAATGTTATTAGGATTTAATGACAAGTGTCATTGAAAATTGGGAGAAAATTAGGTTGAAAATTGGAGACAAATGGACTAGTAGATTAAAAGACCAAAAGAGGACCATGAGAAAATTACATGTAACAAGTTACAAGTGGCACTTGCCATATCATATTTATTAACCCACGTTATTATGCTAAAAGACCATCTCTTCTTTCATTTTGTTTTGGCCAAATGCTTCCATCTTCTTTTTCTTCTCTTCTCCCAACCCATGACATTTTCATTCTCACAACCCAACCTCTTCATGCTGATTTTTGTCAAAATCCTACATTACCACTTCAAGATCCTTACTATCCCTTCTTGTTACAAGGAAAACATAGCCTATTCCTTCTTCAATACTGATGATCGTATGATGCTTGGAGGCTAGGTTTAAGTGTGATTTGAAGACAAAAAGCTAAACAAGTAAGTATAAGCATTGCACTTCTTGATTGGTTGAAATGAAACATGTTTTGATGATAGTTAAGAATTAAATGATCAAAAAATGAGGATGGGTATATGCTAAAATGTGAATGAGAAATGTGAGTAGATTCATGTCTTACTTTTGTGTTTTGATGGGTAATAGATTATGGAATGATACAATGTTGGGTTAATTGAGTAAATAGTGTTTAAAGTATGCTCGAATATGTTAGCTATAACATTTCTATTGGATATGCATCAATATTTTATCCATGAATTAATCTGTAGATATCCAAATGAGATGATTTTTGATTTGGATTAAATTAGAGACATATGGATACATTTTTCATGAAGAAATTGAATTCAAATTCTATCTATAAGAGTTTCAAAATTTGTCTTGAAGTTGTGTATTGGGTGTACTGAATTAATGGATGAATACATATGTTTGTGTTCTAATTTGAGAGTATGAAAAAACATGAATGATGAGTTGTTATGTAAATGCTATGAGTTGTGAATTAAGGTTATAATGAAATTGAAAGTTATGTTAACTAAGATGTTGAGTTATGTGCTTGGAATGAGATGAATAATAGGGAAATGATGAGAAATTAAATTAGGAATGATAGACCAAGCATAAGGTAGTGAATGTAGTAAGTAAATAGTTAGAAATATGGAAAATAAGGATGCAATTGGATAGTTTTGGGGAAAGAGGCATAACTTTTTTTTTGGAACTTTGGTTATGGTCAATTAAGTATGCTATCGAAGAGGAATTCGAGTTCTACAACTTCTATGAAGACCCCGAGAAGAGATTTTGCTGTCTAGATGGTCAAAATTTACCATTTCTGTAAATGACCCTTAAAGGTCTGCTCAGCAGACATAGATGTCTACCTAACGGACATTCATTGGCAATTTGGTCTTAATTAAGGTTTAAATGGAGCTTGAATTGAACCTATAATGATGTTTTGATTAAATAATTAAATGAATGGATGATATCAAAGTACCAAAGGCATGAGTCTAATGAGAATGAAGATGTTCATATGATTGTAGTTATGATTTAAAGGAGTTGAGTAATATGTGTTAAGTAAATGTGAATGAGAATTGGGTAATATGAGAGCATATAATGTTGGAAAAGAAATGACAAAAAATTGCTTTATGATATTAGAAAAACCAAGTGTTCTTGAGGTGTAAGCCTAAGGATAAACTAGACTCATACAAAGGATAAGGATTGAATGGTGAACTTGGAATGATCATTTAAAAATGAAGTGTAAACCTTAGTTCAATTAGACATATATGAATTATGAAGTGAGAATGAGCATAAGATGTGAATTTAGATGATATGTCCGGGATTGTTATTGAGCATGCATTATACACAACACACACATGCACAGTATGTAACACCTCACTCTTGCAAGACACGTACCCGACATCCTGAGGGATATCCGAGTCCGTACCCCACGAGGGTGGCATGTTAGAACACTTAATCATTCAAAAATTGGTATAATTTTTTTTAAAAATAAAAAACATAATATGCAGAAATCTATAACCAAATTGGGCTCACTTTATTTATAAACTTTTTTCAATCATAACAATACAATCAACAAAACTTTCAATAGCCATTAGGGCCTTTTCACAAATACAAAACACTTTAGACATATGTCTTTCCATTACATCATAATTCAAGTATTCGTTACGTAAAACTTTTCGGAATACATTTTTCGATATAAAAGTTGCAAAATATATAATTCAGTAAAAAATAAAGAAATATAATGTAGACGCGAACTGATCCAGAACTCTATCCCTCACTTATATGCTGTAGGTATACTCCCCTTTGCTTAACGAGGTATTCTTCTAATCCTGAAAAATATTTGCAAATTTTGGGTGAGTTTTGCGAACTCGATGAGTGAGCATCATCGATGGCTCACCCAGTCACATAACACATAATTAACATTCACAACATTTCACACTGTACATTCAATGCACTTTAATCATTCATATTATGCATTTGTAGTGCACATGAGACACACTTTTTATTTGTTACTTTGTTGTAACCGAGTGCCTAAACTGTCCCGTATCCATTAGATACTAGGCTCATTACTAACTGTCCCTTATCTGCTTGGGGGATACAGGGCTCATTTTACATAGTGAGCCTTAGGCTCTTAATCACTTTTGAGCTTGAGGCTCTTTTTCACTCGTTGAGCTTTAGCTCTGATCAGTGGCTACTCTAGTCACAATTGCCATTATGTTTCATGCATTCATGTAATGAAATGCATCACAATATTTAGTCAATTGAAAGTGCTCAATAACACACAATCATTTTCACTACCACATCTCATTCACATTATCATAGGACCTTAGTCCGGCATTCAACCCTTAAGTCAAGAAAACACTTATTTTGTCCAATTCATATTCAATGGGCACTTTAATATTCATTCATACATCACATTCATTGGACCTCCTATCCGGAGACCAACACAATCAATCACATTCATATAGTCGTTTAGTAGTCAATTAATACAAAAATTTAAAACAAAACAAATAATAAAATGAGACCATCTAGGTCTACTCACAGTACGTTCCAAAATAGAATTAGCTTTCATAATCTGGAAATGTCTGAATGTAGATGTTTATCCTGCACATCAAAATTTTGCAATACACACATTAATAACTTTGCACAATTATAAGCATTTATTTATACACAAATGTATATGCAGACTATGTACAATACATGTTCTCGACAATCCTAGGTATATTATCAAATTTCATATCTTATCCACATTCTCATTTTATAACTCAATTACTCACCATTTCATTTTTAGCTTTATTTTCTCTCATAAAAATCAAATTCTCATTCACTTTAACTTTAACTTGGTACTCATTACTCATTTCCTTATAATCACAACCAAAATCGTATGAAACCCTTCATCTCCATTATACACATGTCCTTGGCACTTTAATACCAACAATTCATTCACTATTGTTATTCTAACATATTTGATCATAAAATATCCAAACTCTCATTCTTGATTATAAATTCTCCAAAATTCCAGACCTTTGGGTCTATTTTCCATGGCTAATTAGACAATACAAATGAGGTAATTTGGCAAAACTTTCTTCTAATAACATATTCCCTATTATCTCAAGTTTCTAATAACACCAAGATCATTCAATTTTGTTCAATACTCCAAATAATTCAGGTCATTCCTTAACTATAACAGTATTCTATACCCAACTTCAAGTTAGATTCTAGAACTATAGAGAAAGAATCGGAATTTGATTTCTTCAAAACAATTGTAGCCCTATGTCTCTATTTTAATCTAAATTAAGAATGATTCCATTTGGATAACTACATAACAAGTTATGCCTAAAATATCAAAACATATTTTGTGAAAATACTCCAGTTATCATTTTCCAAAAGTCCTCATCAATTCCGTCCCAAATTCATCAATCAATCTCTCCAGAATGATTTCAGATGGTTATAAAGTTTTTTAGAGATGAAGATCAACAAGTTATGAGTCCAATGGTTTAAGTCTCATGTCATTTGGAGGTCGGGAGAAGAAGTTATGACCAAAAGAGTGAAGGATGTTCACATTAATCCACTTCAACAAGCATTCAATGTCACGATCGTGCTCCTCTTTTTCTTCTCCAAATTCAAATGCTGCAAAGTCTCTTTTTCTCCAAAATAGACCTTTGGGTCACACTTTCATGGCAATTTTGACAAGAAAAATGAAGGATTTAGTCAAAATACTCTTCTGAACAGTTGTTCCTTTATGTCTTAAGTTTCAAATGAAACCAATTTCATACAATTTGGTTTGATATTCTGAAAGTTATGCTAAAAATACTATAAACTGTTCCAAACCACGACAGAATCCACAAACTCAACTTTTAGCTAAATTTTGAAGCTCTTTGAGAACGAATTCAACTTTGATTTCTTCATGAAAAATATAGCCATATGTCTCTAGTTTAATATGAACTTAAAAGCATCCCATTTAGATGTCTACAGACCAAGATATGCCAAAATACAGATGCATGTTTAGTGAAACACTGCATCTGTACATTTTCTAACACTCTTTATCATCATTTTCATCTTAGTTAATCTCTTTTGCTTAGTCTATCACTTCTAGCTTATTTCCTCAATATTTCCTCTTCATTTCTAATTCCATTTCAATTCAATTTCAATCACAAACAAATCATAGTCTATATTTGATCATTAACCCAAAAACAGAACATATACGTGTACCCATTCATTATCAATTTTCTGCGCATATATTTTACTCCTATATAACCATCTATCATCATATATACTACCATTTAGACCACCCATGAAGAACAAAGCTTAACTTATATGTTTAGCTCCAAAGCTTCTTCAAATCTTCAAATAACCCTAGCCTCCAAGCATCATCTGATCATCACCTTTTTAAGGTGGAATTGGTTGGGTTTTTATCAACATAAAGAACATGAAAAAGTGTTGAAGTGGTAAGGTGAAGGATGATACAAAAGCTCAACCTTGATGGTTGGGTTATGAAAGCATCGTGTATGGGAGAAAAAGAGACGAAGAAGGTGAGAGTATTTCGTGAAAATGAAAGGCATGACAAAATAAAGATGGTCTTTCCATAGATGTAAATAAATGTGGGTTAAAAAGCTTGGTAAGTGTCATGACACATATCACGACACTTACCACATAAAATAAATACTAATGCCTTTCACTTATGCTACTACATAACTCTTAATAATCAATCCATTTGTCTCCCAAATTTCTACTTTAATTGTCTCCAAATTCTCAATATCATTTTCTCAATAAATCCAAAGTCATCTATGAAATTTCTTCAATGTCATTGAATTATTATTTCTATTTTCATTCGTCAATTTATTTGCCAAGTGGCATTTTTCCTAGGCCAATATACCTAACATTTTTCAAAAATTTACCAAAATTCTAATCCAACTATTTATACTTCTCCAATTAGATTTTCAATACAAATAATTCACAATTATCATATAAGCACATTTATAATCAATTATACCCAAAATGTGCTTACAGTCATTTTAATGTGTGCAAAAAATCAAATTCACATATGTGTATGCTAACATTACGCATGAGCATGAAAATGTAGTTTTCTTAATCTCTCTTTGATCTCACATGTACTGTTTTTTTGGGTTCTAACTTTTAATATGGGAACGAGATGTTACATTTCTCCCCCCTCTTAATAATTTTTGTCCTCAAAATTCTTATCTAATTGATCAAAAAGGTACGGATATGTTTCCTTATATGTTTCTCTGTTTCCCATTTAACTGTTATCACTCGAATATTTTCCTCCACTTGAGTATAGTCAGTGGAATCACTCTGTCAGTCAATCACTTATTTAGTCATTCACTTTCTTAACTAGTTCCTCAATATACGTCAGATTACTCACAATTTTCACTTCACGTAAACCAATACAATTTGAGCTTAGTTTATCCTTTTTCCTTATCTGAGCACATCTTTATCTCAATCTATGCACACCTTAATAAGGTGCTACTCTTAAAAATATTTCATCTCTCGCCTAGTATTTCTCATCTCTTTATTTTACTACACTTAACTCTTAAGTCTATCTCACTAAAATTCATAACTTCAATGTTGTCCCACTAAATTCATTTGCCTTTCATGAGCCACTTAATTTCTATTATAAATTCGTTTCACTCATCAACAGTACCTCGAATCAATTCAGGCCTTCAACCCTTTTGTAAGGGCGAACAACTATTTTTGTCGTATAATACCTCATACAGTATGCTAATGACATGACAGTAATAATGATTGATATGTTTAAAGCCAATTAGAACTATACCTTGATCTTATATTTCTATGAACTCCAAAAATGTAAGCTTTAAACATATCTCCAACAGTTAGGACTGTTGGCAATTCAAACATTTAGTTACTTATGCTTCCTACATCCTTAGCAACTAAATACTATTTCAGTGTATTCCTACTAGGATGTCTAGCTTAGGTTGTGATTTTCTTTCACTAATAACATCTTTGCTCACTCATCTTTATCGGGTACACACCCTCCTCGTTTCAATCACAAAGCAACATTT
>JANJEY010000009.1:30862565-30878665 GCA_024703695.1 Erythroxylum cataractarum
TTCCTTTTTGGAAATATCTGTATAGTTTATGGAAACTGATAGACTTGTAAATTCTATTTTAAGGTTATGAAATGAAAATCCTTGGTTTTAAAATTTAGCGAGTTTGATATTATGATTTAATTACATCGATGCCATGTGGAATATAGAAATGATCAAACCGTAGTGCACCCGTATCGCAGGTTAAGTATCGGAACGACCTACGAGCGTCTCAGTATGTAACCTACGGTAAGGGGGCGCTACAACTTTTAATGTCTCTTACTTAACTCCTTTTGATGTAAGTAATAATTCGAGAACAAATCTTTACAAAGAGGAGAGAATGATGGAAATCAAGGTACCTTTGATATTTTGAAATTGATAAGTGGACCAATTATGTGAACTAGGAAGAAAATATTTCAAGATACACTTAAGAGGGTGGTTAGAGAAATGGCTACGTAGATAGAATTAAGTCATATTGAAGAATGAGCGTTGGTTAGCTTGATTCGGGTTAAGGATGGAGAAGACTTATATGTGAATATAGTCATATATTAGCTGATGAAATTCTAAGAAGAATCTTAAGAGTGGACGTAAGCAAGAGTTGTTTGTCGAACCGCAATTCAATTTACATTCTCTCTTCCTTATCTTTTTTAAATTATTGCATAATTATTTGATTAATTTATATTAAATAATTTCTTCATCTTTATTTACATTTATTGCTGTTGATTGAGTATTTTGGTTTAAAAATTTGTTGAAATTCATAAATAGCCAATACACCCCCCTTTTGGGTGTCATTAGAGACTAACAGTCTTACGTACCAACAACTTTGAAGAAAGTTTGGTAATAGATTATGGATCATCAGGGACATAAATAAACAAGTTCTAGCATTTCATGTTTGTTAAAGGCCAAAATTTTGAAATTACATATTTGAAAAATCTTAAGATTTGAGGTTGTTTTACTTGAAGGATAATAAGAACATATTGAAGAAAGATTGTTAAAGATAAAAAACTTACGACGATTGTTATTAAAAAGGAGAGGCCACAAGGTCAGGTGTGTGAAGTGTAAGACAACATTGGTAGTGCAAACACAAAACTAATGGCTGATCCTAAGTCTTTATTTATTTATTTTTAGGGATTCAAATTTGATTTTTTCTTTGCAGCCTTTTTTCAATATGAATACTGCATTTGTGATGATAGGTTACCTATTTTGGTTTTAAAAATAAGTAAAAGACATATATCTTTATGTTATTTAAAAAATTTTAGAAAAACTCAATGATCTTTAAAATTATCGAAAAAACTATATCTAATTATCAGTTTTTTAGAAAAATCCCTTCTCTTAGATTTTAGTTAAAATAATAATAATGAAACATACTCGATATAAATATTAGATGTGAACTAATCAAATATCACTAATATAATAACAAAGCTTTAAAAAATAACCTAAACTAGTTAAACTCGACTTAAATTAATATTTTAAAATAATTATAATAAATAAATAATTTGAGTCAGATTTAATTAATTTCATTTAAAATTAAGAATTGGCTTAAATCACTATATAAACAACATTTGATTGATACCAATATGATATTCATGTCATATATATTTCGTCGTCATTTTTTTATTAAAGTCTAAAAGAATGAATTAACAAAATTAAAAATTGAAAGAAGTGTTTTTGAAAATCTTAAAGATTAAGAAATTTTAAAATTTTCTTAAATTACAGGAAAGACTTGTAATTTTTACCTTTAAAAGAACATAAAATTTAACCATAAATAATTTTATGTGTTGACTCTTTTTTTTTTTAGAACAAAAACTAAAAACTAAATCTGAAATTAAAGCCGAAGATGCCTCATTTGACCAAATATAATTTTTAGCTCTCATCCAGATCTTGGTGAGTATAAAATTGGTAGTATACTAAAATCACACGATCAAGTGGTTATGATATATTTGTGATTGTATTATGTAGGCTATGGGTTGCAGTTTGTATTTTTTATCATTTTAAATTTTTAAATTTTGAGTTCTACTTCTACCATCTACGCCATTGTGCCCCAATTGCTAAAAAGTCTCAACTCAGGCATGGAAGCCATGGTGATGGAACTGCATGTACTTGTCGCTAAAGCCACGAATTCTCTTTTTTTTTTTTTTTAAGAAAGAATTCTCTGTTGTTTTTTTTTTTGGAAGAAAGAATTCTCATTTCAAAATGTTAAATCCCCAATCTTAAGGGCCTCTAATCGCAGGCCTGATCACCGTTGGAGGAATAAATTATGGTCTAATTTTGATCAGTCCCTTAACAGAGCGGTCCATTACCTCTTATTATCAGAAGTCAAACCTAAAACTTTATTCCAATTGACCCTATTAGTTGGCCAATCAAGCTACGCAGAATTCTCATTTACATACCTCGAAATTAAGTACAACGTTTGTCCATTATAAGTCAATCATTAATCATATCTCCGGGAAATCCAATAACCCAGATTATGAAAAAAGACGACACGTCCAATTCAACCCTTCCTTTTCGGCAACTCGTGAAGACGGTGCTTGCTCTTAATCAACCCTTCCTTTTCAGCAACTCGTGAAGTCGGTGCTTGCTCTTTAGAGTGGTTTAGCTAGTAGGAGTACTCTTTATAGAATTTTATCAATAAGAAGTGTCGGAGCTTGAGAAAAACGTAATTCTCCGAATATATCTGCAAAAATGACTCACTTAAAATAAATTATTATATAGCACAATTCTTTAATTATTAACTGGTATAAACTTACATGCCTGCTGAAACATCTTAAAATGGTAGATTGCCAGGCTGTTCAAGGATTCCTTTTCAGAGTTCCACCTCATCCAAAGGTATTCTGTAATTGCCTAACCATTGAATTCAGACTGTCACACATTTCCAGAAAAGGGCGTGTTAAAGACTTTGACTTCGAAGGCTTTATCATTAAACTACACTTCTTTCTGGAATTGTTTTGTATAGTGAATGTGAAACTGTGCTTGTAAGTTTTAACTGGAGGCGTTGTGGTGGTTTGTGGCTCTCACTCTCAGCACCATTATAATATATTATAACCCAAGACAGGTTGGTGAATTCTGACTTTGACTAGTTGACAAAACTTGCTTGGAAGGAAGCTTCATCTCTTCAGCTGCACATGCTCTCTTCTCCTCTGCTCGTAAAACTCCCTCAGGTTTCCAATTTTCAATGAACTGTAAGCTGTATAACAAAGTTAAAAAGTCTAAGTCAACCAAACTTATTTAAATTAAGAAATTATTTGTAGCAGTTCGGTAAAATCTACATGATAACTAACATATATTTTAAATAAAAACTTTAATAATTGTGATATTATAAAAAATATCTAAAATAATAAATCCTTAAATTCTTATCAGACACTTCTTTAAATTGACTAGTTTTGGATTTACGAAAAATTTAACATTAATATTAGTTTGAGCCGGGAGTCTTATCGATCAGGTATTGTCTCATTTGGTCACATCCACATCTCGTAAGGGGGTGCTGGGTATTCCGTGAGAGCAGCGAGAGTTATACTATATAAATATGACCGATGAAGCTCCCGGTCCAAAACAAATATAAATAAATTATACTATTCAGTTTTTAGAAATTGAAATGTTGAAATAAAAAGTTGTAACCCTTTATAATTTGTTATCGTCTCAAAACAAAGAGTACTACCGTTATCCCGCAATCTTGTCTTGTTACGAAGCGTGACAAGCCATAAAGATTCACGTTTAGCTTATCTTCTAGTTTCCATCATTAAAAGTTGGAGGCTTCGGAAGTGAGGTTCACGTCAGGGACCACTTTCTACTGTTGAAAACACGCTTATTTTCAAACGTCCAATTATAAATGGCCGCTCATGAAGCTGTCCGATCTAATCCTTAAAGCCTGTCTGGTTCCAACTAACTATCGTCTTTTGCCACAGGACCTAGACTAGACGCGTAGGATATGATTACGCTATAAATCAAAGTATGATTCTGATACGATGATAACGAAAAGTGGTATTTTTAACGAGCAAAGAACTGCGATTACCTATTAAGAGAATGCAAAGATAATTAATTGCATGTTAAACCCACGGTTCACATACGAAGAAGCCGCCGTCATCAATGGAGGGGTCCTTTTTAACATATCTTGCTCATAAAATAACAGACATTATTACCAACTTGTGTCCTCTGTACTTGTGAAAGAATAAAAAGCTACAAAATCCAAGTGGGATTAACGCGTTTTTCAGAGGGAACCCCGCATTGACTTCATACTTTCATCGTTTTGCTACGTATAACAACCATGCACTGCCAAGATTTTAAGAACTAATCTTTCTCTATAAATGCAGCCAAACCACTCACATCAATCCCACAAATGAACTAGCTAACCCTTTGTTCAGGAAACTGCAATGGCTTCTAAGCTCTTCTTTCTAATAGCAATATCACTTTCCCTTCTTCTTCCCTTCTATAGCAAGCCGTGTTTAGGAGATGTTCCTCCAAGTCCGAGCAGTCCTGTATCTCCAAGAACCCTTTGCAAGACGTTGCCAGACCCTTCTTATTGCAAATCTGTCCTCCCCAACCAAACTGCAAACGTTTTTGAGTACGGTCGATTTTCTGTCCGCATGTCTCTGTCTCAAACACGAAAGTTCCTCAAATTAGTTGAGAAGTATTTGAGTCACAGATCCACTCTGTCTACTGGTGCCGTTAGAGCCCTTCAAGATTGTGAGCAACTGGCCACGTTAAACATCGATTTCTTGCTAAGCTCCTATCAAACACTCGGTGCTACCAATTCAACTTTGGGTACTGTCAAAGCAGATGATGTGCAAACCTTCCTTAGCGCCATTATAACCAATGTACAAACTTGTCTAGATGGCATTCAAACTATTGCTTCGGATTGGAGCATAAAGAATGGCATCTCAATCCCTTTGTCTAATGACACAAAACTTTTCAGTGTTTCTCTGGCTTTATTTACCAAAGCCTGGGTTCCCAAGAGATCAAAGAGAAGGATAACAATGGAACTCACAAGCGAGCAGCAGAAATTCAGAGATGGAAACTTGCAGCTATTCATGTCTAGCCGAGCACGTTCAATCTACGAGTCAGTGAGCCGATCAAGAAAGCTCCTACAGAAGACTACAGTTGGTAACAATTCCTTATTGGTGAGTGATATGGTTACTGTTAGTAAAAAGAAAGGTGTTGGCAATTTCACCAACATCAACGACGCAATTGCTGCTGCTCCAAACAACACCGACGGTACTAATGGCTACTTCATGGTTTACGTCAAAGCTGGACTTTATAACGAGTATGTGTCCATCCCAAAGAACAAGAATTATTTGATGATGGTTGGAGACGGAATCCACAAGACGATAATCGTAGGAAATCGTAGTGTTGCTGATAATTGGACTACGTTCAACTCTGCAACTTTTGGTAAGTCAGCCACCAAACCTAGCCCTCATACGACCACTTCTCGTATAACAAAACTACAAAGTCATGATTTTCCAAAGTTTAACCTTCCAACATAGACTTACGGGTTTATCATCAACATTGCAGCTGTGGTGGCACCAAACTTTGTGGCAGTAAATATCACGTTCCGAAACACGGCTGGGGCGATCAAGCATCAAGCTGTAGCAGTCAGAAATGGAGCTGATTTGTCCACATTCTACCGTTGCAGCTTCGAAGGTTACCAAGATACTCTATATGCACATTCACTTAGACAATTCTATAGGGAATGTGACATATACGGAACTGTTGATTTCATATTTGGAAATGCTGCCGCCGTTTTCCAAAACTGCAACATGTATCCTCTCCAGCCTTTGAATGGACAGTTCAACGCCATTACTGCACAAGGTCGAACTGACCCGAATCAGAATACAGGCACCTCTATACAGAATTGCACAATCAAAGCTGCGCACGAGCTGGCTTCAAGCAATTACACAGTCCAGACCTTTCTCGGAAGACCGTGGAAGAACTATTCAAGAACAGTAATCATGCAAAGTTCCTTGGATAAGTACATAGATCCAGCTGGATGGCAAATATGGGATGGAGATTTCGCACTGAGCACGTTGTATTATGCAGAATATAATAATACAGGAAAAGGTTCAAATACTACCAACAGGGTGACGTGGCCTGGTTACCACAAAATTAATGCAACTGAAGCTTCCAATTTCACTGTGGCTAACTTTTTAGATGGTGATGTTTGGATTCCCCAAACACTCATACCGTACTCTAGTGGATTAGTTTGATTAGTGCACAAGACATGTTTTTGTTTTTTTTCTCAATTGTTTTGATTATGTAATAATCCAAGCTTTGAGCCAAAAGTAGAGCTTGGCCAGTGCAAGTCCTCCCTTATTCTGAAATGTACTATTTTTGAAGTTCTATTGTAAAATAAGGCTACCATTTGGTATTATAGTGCAGATACTTAGATGGGTCGGATTTGTATGCCACGAAATGTTGAAAACAAAGAGCTTGGGCTGAAGATAAACTAGGATTGAATGAACAACCCTTCACATGCATTTGTTTAAGACATTAATATTCATTCCTCATCATTTTAAATTGGTTGAAATTCGAACTAATTTAGTCAAATTACGACCAAGCATCACAACATTGGCAATTTTTCTTTAGAAATTATATTTAGAAGCGATCAACAAATTGGTGATCATCATTAATTATGACCCAATAGTGATAAGGATATCTCCACTGATAAGGATCCCGCTACTTTCGCTACTTCAAGTCTCCTGTTTATCTATCTCTTGATTCTCCCTCTTCTATTGTAACTTAACTACTTTTAATTTCTTTTTGTCCGTTAGATTTTTGTATCTCATAATTCTGTATATAAATGTGTACCATCATTGGCATACTTGAAGCTTATTTTGTGAATCAATACCTTATCATGGTATCAGAGCAAACACTGACTTAACAATCTCTCTCTTTTTCGTTTCTTTTCTCAATTCCCCAGTAGTTTTCCTTTTCTTGTCTCCTATGGCCTCCAATTTTGGTGCTATTCAACCTACATCTGTAGCCTCCTCTGCACCAAATGCGCCAAGTATTGCCCATCAACTACCTATTAAACTAAACTCTACCAATTATCTGTTGTGGCAAACACAATTGTTACCACTTTTACAAAGCCATGGTCTAGCCAAACACATTGATGGCTCCGTACAACCACCCCCTCAATTTCTTAATGATCAACTCAATTTAGTTTGACAGCAGTGGTTTGGACAAGATCAACTTGTTCTCAGCTGAATTATTGGCTCCATGATAGAGTCCTTTGTCTCTCAAATTATTGGTGCCTCCACTGCTCGTGAAGCCTAGAATAAGCTTGAAGCTACCTATGCCTCTGGCTTTAAGGCTCAAGTTGGTACCCTAAAGAACAACTTTTATCATCTGGAGAAGAAGAATGAATATGTCACCGAATATTTTTAACGGGCCAAACGTATCTTTGATTGATTGGTAGCTCTTAAACATTCAATACTTGAGGATGACTTAGTGCAAGTAATCACTAATGGTTTGGACTCCTCTTACAGACCTTTTGTTTAGTCCCTTGAAAATTGACTAGACTCTGTTTTTGTTGATGATTTGTATGGAATGCTGTTAAGTGAAGAAATCAGTCTTGCTAATGACTCTTCCTCCAACGTCCATAACTCTGTTCCACCTACTACTTATGTCGCTAATACTATGTCTTCTTCATCCCATCGCAGTCCCTTCACTCATGGGAGAGGCGGTCATGGTCAAGGATGTAACCTCCAACAACAACGTCCGTCCTCTCCTTACCTTATGGAACCCCTGTCTACCTCTCTTCCACTGACCATGTCATCACCTGCTACAAATTACAATGGGATAGGTCACTACTCTCGCCAATGCCCCTCTCCTCGCTAGTGGGCAAATGCTCCTCCTCTATTGCCAACGCTTATTGTTAATCTCGCATCTCCACAAGAATCTCGTTTCCAGCAATGGCTATTAGATTCGGGAGCTACACATCATCTCACTGCTGATATGGAGAAACTTACTTTTCATGATGACTATCATGGCCCTAAAGAAGTTAAAATTAGCAATGGTAAAACCTTACCAATCTCTTATATCGGCTCCACTAATTTTTCTTCTGACCATTCTTGTTTCTTTTAGTTGGATAATATCTTATGTGTTCCCAATATTTCTGCTAATTTATTATATGTCTCCAACTTTGCTAAAATTAACAATGTTAGGCCCCAAATTGTTTTATTGATTTTATTAAGCATGAATTGATTTAATTATGTGGTCTTGTTAAATAAATTATTTTTTTTTGGAGTTTAATTAACATGTCAATGATTGGAGGATTTGTTGCTTAGATTTTGATGGAATTAGAAGTATTAAATGGAGAAATTAAGGTTAAGTTAGAGTATAGTTTTGTGTAAGTTAATTGAAGAAATAAGAATGTATAAGGGGCAAAATTGGCAAGTCACTTAAGAATTAAGATTATAAGGTTTCGAAGGAAGGGCAAAATGGTCAATTAAGACTCATTAAGGGCATAAGGGAGAAGAAAAGAGTGGACTTGCATATGAAGAAGCCAAGAACCTGAATTAGAAAAAGAGAGAGAAGGGAGAAGCACGAAAAAGAGAGAAAGAGAAGAGAAAAGGAGAAAAAGCTAGGGTTTTGGGAGATCTTGAAGAACTTGAAGACTTTGAGGCTAAAACAAGTAAGTATATGCTTTAACCCTTCTTGATGGTTAGATGAAACATAGTTAGGGTTGGATAGAAGTGAAAACATGGTTGAATGTGAGTAGGAAATTGTAATGAAGTAAAAAAAGATGTGTTAGTGTTAATATGGCTTATATATAGAAGGGGGAAGTGAAAAGAGGAAAAATGAGGCAAAATATGCCTTCGGACTAAGTTTCTGGAGAAGTTCGCCACGGTGAACTCCATTTTTCCTGCACAGACATGTTTCAGTATTTCGGGCATAACTTTTTTTGTGGATGTCCAAATCAAGGGATTTTTTATTTGATGTAAACTAGAGACATAGGGATACAAATTATATGAAGGAATAAAGTCTAAATTCAATCTCCGAGAATCTCAATATTTAGATGGAAGTTAAGTATAGATTCTTTTGTTTCAACTTTAGAAATAGTCCAAATTGTTGAAATATGACTTTTCGAATCCTTAACCAAATTAAATGAAATTTTGGTTATTGTTTAAGGAAATCAAGTGGGGCTAGAGAGACAAGAGGAGCAAGAGGAAAGGCATCTCTAAGAAAGTTTATAAGCAAGGAATTCAAGCTAGGTACATGTTTATAATAGAGTAGATAAGCCACTACTGTGTTCTCTAAAAATCAAAGAAGTTTATAAGTGTTGCATGATTTGTGGAATCTGTTATATGTTTACTGCATGAACTGTGCAATATGTTGTAAAGAAATTTTTAAGTGATTTCCAAAAAGAACAACAAGTTTATGAAACCAAGTTTTGAAAACACATATGAAATATTGTATGCTCATGAAAAGCAAGTTTTTATGATAATTTGCCATTTTGAGCATCAAGCTTACAAGATTTTGAAAATCTATATGTTACGTGAATTTGTGGTTGTCCTTCAAAAACAGTCACGTGCACGTTAACCCCAAGTATAGACTTCTCTCGCCTACCCGCTAGTGGTATGGAGCTCCCTCAAGGACTCCCTAAAAAATTTACAGCTACACAGGACCATTATATGGGAATTGTAGTGCGTCATGAATCTGGACTTACCCGAACCATTTTATATGTTTATGTGTTTATGACAAGTTGATTTAAGTGATGCATTCATGATCTGCGTACTCATGAATAAGTTTGATGCATTCACGTTTTATGACTTGAGGATTTTGACTAAAGGTCTAAGAAACACATGTTTATAAACTCAATGAAATTTTTCTATGGTAAGTAAAATAGTTTCAAATATTTTTCTTGTCTTTTTATTATAAACTGTTACCCACGAGCGTTAAGCTCACCCCCTTCTCCATCCCATCCTCAGAAGAAGAGCAAGAGATCGAGTAGATCAAGAGTTTCGGCGTCACTCCAAATTGGCATGCTTTTGTATTTTTAAGCTAGATTTTTGAAAATTCAAGGCTTTAGCCGCATCTCAAGTTTTGCTAATCAAATGTATTTTGTATTTTTGGTTCTCAAAACTCCACTGATGTATTATGGCTTGAAATGTCATTAAAGCTTTGTAAAACTCTTACTTCTGTTATTAATGAAATATGTGTTTGGATTTTGTCTGTTATTTGTCATGTTTTTGTAAAGCATAAGGATTTTGGAAAGTACATGTGTTTATGTATAAGTTCTTCTTGTTTTGGGTTGTGGGCTAAGTTTCAGGGGTTTTAACCATGGCAAAAACTAAGAGTTCGCCGCGATGTAATTTAACCAAAAGCTTTTTATTTTTGTTGACGTAGGGAGTTCACCGCGACGAGACCAATTGATCGTTGTGTTGAAGATAAAAGTTACAGGTTCATCGCGGCGAAAGTTAGACCATATCGCTCGCCGCAGCATAAAATTCCCGAAGGCTCTATATGTTCATTGCGGCGAAACCACAGTTTGTCGCGGCGACGCCAGGCTCCATATGTTTGCCACAGCGAACCACAGTTCACCGCGGTGACGCCTGCTTTTGCTTCCGAGGGAGTTTTCTTCTATTATTTTTCCAACTCTTAAGCCTCATGATCCTATGTACGATGTTAGGCTTCGAAAATGGGGTCCAATAAAACAATGCTTCTCTTGAATTTTTTCCTACTCACTTTGAAATCAAGGATATCTCCATGAAAGCACTGCGCCATTCAGGTCAAACTGAGGGTGGCTTATATTCCATCCCCTTGGCACCTTCGGTTGTTGGTTCTGCTGCCACTCAAGCTCATTCGGCCCCTTTGTCTACTTGGCATGTTTGATTAAACCATGTTGCTCCCTGCGTTGTTTGTCAAGCTTTAGTTTCTAATTCTACAAAATTTAATAGTAGTGATTTTCATTGTTTGTTCCATGCATGCAGTCTTAGTAAAATTCATAAACTACCTTTCCCTTTGTCCACTTCTCGTGTTAATGGTCCATTAGACCATATTTGTTCAGATTTATGGGGACCTCTCCTATTGCATCTTTTGATAACAACAAATATTATGTGTTTTTTTATCACTTTAGCAAATACTCTTGGATTTATTTCATAAAAATAAGTCTGATGTTCTAAATGTCTTTATCAAATTCCAACATCTTGTTGAACGCTTCTTTAATCGCAAAATCAAAATGCTTTAGGTAGATTGGGGTGGTGAATTTTAGGGTCTCACCAAATATCTTCTTTAACAGGGAATTTCCCAATGTAGCTCATGTCTCAAAACACTTGAGCAAAATGGTTGTGCTGAACATAAGCAACGCCATATTGTTGAGACTAGTCTTGCTCTGCTCACTCATGCTTTAATTCCTAAACGCTTTTAACAACACACCTTTGACACTACATTTTATTTAATTAATAGGATGCATACTCCTCTTCTCTCAAATACATCTCCGTTTCAAGCTTTATTTCAGTGCTTCCCCAATTATCATGAACTTAAGATTTTTGGTTGTCTTTATTATCCATGGCTCAAACCTTATGATGTGAGCAGGAGCAAGGATCAACATGGAGATGGAGTTCGTGATGAGGGAAAGCTTGTCATACCAGTTGGAACTATGTCCAGAGCTAAGATCGAGAGACTCAACGAGGCTCTCTATGCGCATATGGGCCAATTTGTAGGGAGGATGAAGTGCACCAAGTTTATTGGAGGAGAGCTATCTAAATCACAGCCCAAATTGATTCATCTATCTCAAATCCTTGGATTGGACTCACTTGGGACTTGAAGTCCATTGTATTGGGCTGTGCATCGTCATTTAAGCCCAAGAGGAGAGGCGTGTTTATGATCAGACTTGGGAGCGCATTGGAACAAGCCTAGGCGTGTTTTCATTATTCTATTTTGGACTTTTTTAAGTTATATTTATTTTAGGCTTCCATGTATTATTTAGCTCAAGTCTTTTATTAGTTGACTTAGGTATAAATACCCTCTTTAGGCTTAGGGAAAGACAACTTTGATCATATTATTTCTTCTGTGCCGCCGGCCATATTGAGAGGAGAAACTCCTCTTATTCTTTTCAACTTAGGAATTAAACATCACTTATCAATCAAATCAGATTGTGGCGTGATTTTGAACCTAAACAACTTTTTTAGTTTGTTCTTTACTCGTTATATAGGTTGTTGGAGATAAGTTCTTCGTGAAGTCTAGTAGGTAAATTTGAATGGTTTCATATTTAACTTTGGTCAATTCAAATCTACCCTCTTCTTGTTTCTTTGAATTCGAACTTTTTAATCCTTCAATTCTATGTTTTTCTATCAAAGCCGACGCTTCCATTATCACATTAAGGAGTTTCGAGCAATCCCTCCTCAATCCTTCCATGTGTATGCATTTTTCAGTATCAGAGCATTGATGTGGAGGAGAATTCTTATTCAACTCCATCGGAATTCAAGAAACTGTCACCCCTCACCATCCAATTATCGTTGGTTCATCAATTCAGGTGTGAATTAACTTTCGGCCTAGGTTTTCAATCTTTCTTCTTATTCTTATTTTGGATAGAGTTTTCAATTATTCTTCTCAGTTCTTTTGTTGAAACTTTCAGCCTATATTAAAAAATTCCAAAATTTCCAAAAAAAATCCAAAAAAGGTATAGAAACACCACAAAAAAAATTTGTTTCATCATACTCGTACTTGCTTATTGGTTCATTTTGAATCATCCGTGGTAAGCAATTTTAAAATTTTTCTAAAAATTGCTATCTTGTTGCTTATTACCAGTTTCGAATTGTTGATTGGTTGTGATTAGTTGGGGTTGTTTATTCTTGCTAGTTGGTTTGAAATTTTCTCACCCTTTTGATTCTTTTGATCAGTTGAGAATTGGTTCCGAGTGGTAAAAGGTAATAGTGTGTAAGCTTATTTGAGGGAGTCATTGTCATGACTTAAATACGAGGGGAGTGACATTATTTGAGTGAAACACATGAGGGAGTGTGTGAGGTTATTTATTACCAACCTTATTTTGCAGGTATATTGTTTTATCTACAATGTCACAGGGAGGTAGTAATGATAACAACCAAGAGGGAGATGCAAATATCACTTTCACTTTGAGAGCCATGCAACAACAATTTGAGAGGTTCAATCTAGCCTTAACTGAGATTAGGGGACAGATGGATGAGCTCAGACAAGGGAGACGCGAGGAACCTCAAGGGAGATGTGCAGGTGTACGTCAGTACCAACCACCACCTCGTATGAGTCAGACGAGGATGACTTTGACGAGGAGGAGGAGGAGTTTAAGGTATGTAGACCTAGGAGAGCTTAGAGAGTTGAGCCATTTAATAGGAGAGATGGAGACCTCAAATCTATCAAGATGCAAATCCCAACCTTCAAGGGAAGGAATGATTAAGAGGCTTACCTAGAGTGAGGAAAAGAAAGTGGAATGCGCATGATTATTCATATATCTTTTCTGAGGAGATGCCCAAGGGATTGCCACCCTTGAAAGGCATCGAACACCAGATTGATTTTGTACCCGGAGCTCAAATTCTAAACCACACAGCTTATACGAATAATCCTGAGGAGACAAAGGAGCTTCAACAGTATGTGGATGAGTTACTAGAAAAGTATATGAATTTTGTGAATGAATTTTCAGTGATATGGAAATGATTTCAAATTTTTCCAAAATTGTTGTATTTGTGGCCTTTGGATGATTTGAGTAACGGTTATATGATTGGTATGGGATTTTGGTTGGTGAATTGTGAAATGTTTATGGGAAGGTATATGAAATATGTCATGTTCATGAAAAGCAAGTTTTAGAAATGTGTCATTTGAGCAATTGGTTTTCAAGTTATGAATTACATGTTATGTAGGTTTATGGTAGTCCCCTAAGTTAATTCAAATGCACTTGTCTATAGGCTTCTCTCGCCTACCTGCTAGTGGCATGGAGCTTCTTATGGACTCCCCTAAGTTCACGGCTACACAAGACCGCTATGCAGAAATGTGTAGTACGTTTTATTTTTGGATCCACCCAAACCATTTCTGATGTGCTTATGTGTTTATGATTTATGACAAATTTGATTAATTCATTATGTTTGATGTTATAAATTTCTTGATAATTTGTGAATTTGAGAAATATGTGTTACATGGATTTCAAGGTGAATTTTACAATGGAAATAAATATTTCAATAATTTTTGCTTGTTTCTCGATTATAAATTTGTTACCCACGAGCTTTAAGCTCACCCCCTTTCATTTCCATCTCCAGGTGATGAGAAAGAGATTGGATGAAAGAAAGTCAAGGCATTCGTTTGATTATGCATATTTTGTATCTTAACTTGGATTGATGTAAAATAAGATTTTAGACATATGTTGAGAATTATGGGATTTTGTATCTTTTGTTATATTGTGGATTTTGATATCGATGATGTAATGTGGCTTGGAATTGCCATTGAAGTTTGTAAAACTCTTAATTTACGATATAAATGAAATATGGATTTGTGTATGGTTTTGAAATGCGAATTTGTGTATGGTTGAGTTGGAATTAGATGTATTTGAAGAAGTCATCCACTTGTGTTGATGAACTTTGAATATGAGTTGTTGTTATATATATATAAGTGAGATAATATGGAAAGGAACGATAGGAATATTTTGGAGCATGATATGTTGATGAATATGAGGAGTCAAATGAATTGAAGTTGAGAGTTGGATGAATTCCAATTGGAAGTTGAATTGTTTTGAATAAAATTGTAATAGAGAAAGTGAAGTTGGGATAAATTCCAAGTTTCTATTAGGGTAAAATGTGTGTTCTAACTTCAGGAGAAATTCTGTATTAACCTATATGGAATTAGCCAAAATTTTCTTCATGAAAGTTGTAGATAAATTTCCTAGCTTTCCAACGATACAAAGTATGACATTTTTAGACAATGGAGTAGAAAGTTATGATGCTTAGAAGTTCTATTATTGTTTAGGATGATTTTTTTCATGCAGCCAGTTTGAGGTAGATTTTAACTCCCTTAGAGGCCAAATTGATTTTTAAGTCCTTCATAGAAGTTGTAGAGATTACGTTTTTAACTTTCCATTGATACTAAATTTGCAAATTTTGGAGTTCTGGGTCAAAGTTATGAGTTGTGGAAGTGGAGCTATCGAAAGAAGAAAGATCAAAAGTTTCTAGTCGATCAGATAGTATAAGCTTAGTCGACTAATAATTTTCGACCAGTCGACTATTGTCATATTTTTTACTTACATTATTTGTCTAATAGTCTTTGACCAGTCGACTAATCGTCATGTTTTTACTTGCATTAGTCGACTAATAGTTTTCGACTAGTCGACTATTGTCATGTTTTCTCCCTGACCCGATCTCTCTCCACTATTTTGCTTATAACTTTTTTCGTCCGACCTCCGATTGACCTAATTTTTGAAGCGTTGGATTCCAAGGACATTCCTCTACCTCTCCATAAAAATCTATAGTTTTTGAGATTGATTTGAAAATGATGGATTGAATCAAAGTGAGAGGATCGATTAAAAGAGTATGAGTTGGATAATTTTTCTGAACATGCTTCAGTATTTTTGGAGATATCTCAATCTGTAGATATCCATTTCAATTGATTCTTGTTTCAAAATAAACTAAAGACATGGAGCTACAATTTATCTGAAGGAGGTAATTTTCAATTCAAACTCTAAGTCATTCAATTTCTGAAGTGAAGTTGGGTATTTTTGTTGAGGTTTGGCTTGGTGTGGAATTTCTCCATTGTGCGGTGCGCGTCCAGATGTCACATAGGACGTCGGGCTCGTGACTCACAAGCTCTGAAAAGGAATCGGTGATGTTTAAAGAATTTTCATAGGTTTAAGCTCACGTTAATGATCCGAAGTTGGACTCCGCAAGCGGGGTCCAACAAAAAGTCATGCAATTGTTTTCTTTTAATGACAACTATTATCATACTATAGTAAAGCCTTTAATTGTAGTCCATAATTATACTTTTAGTAGGCTAAATTAAGTGGAACAATTCCAACAAGGTACTATACCTTTCAACCTTACTCCATGCAACCCTTTGCATTTTGTTATCGTGGTGTTGACATACATCTTATATTTCGTTGTCAAAGTTTACGAGACATTAGTCAACTCAAAATGTCAATACATTTTGTCATCTATATGATTTTGACATATCTCTAC
>JANJEY010000009.1:30949201-30981206 GCA_024703695.1 Erythroxylum cataractarum
AATTTCTTATAATAAAATTAATAAAAATATTATTATTATTATTATTAATAAGAATAATAATAAGTAGAAAATTTATAACAATAAATAATAATAATAAGTACAAAATTTATAATAATAATAACAATAATTAATAATAATAAGATAATTAATTTCGTAAGTTATAATAATAATAATAAGATAATTAATTTCTTATAATAAAATTAATAATAACAACAATAATGAGTACAAAATTTATAATAATAATAATAATAAGAATAATAAGAAATTGCTTATGTGAGAAAAGGAATATTTTTAAAAATTACTTATGTGTTTTACTTCAAAGAGATTAAAAAAAAAATTTAGCCTTTAATTTTTTTAAAAAATTTTTTTTTGTAATCATCCGATAACGTAATAAAATCAGTTAGTACAATAACTAAATACGCCTACGAACAGAATATTTTTGTTTTTGTTATCTATAAACCATTCGCTGCGTAAACTTCAAGGGAAAATCCAGATCCATGCGATTTCTCTAAACAAGTCCAATTAAGGCACCGCACCCCCCTTCTTTCGCCATCGAATCACCGCAATAGTCAGGTACCACTGTACCAGCCGTTTGTTAGGAGGAAATTACACAAATACCTTACTTATTCGCGGCGCCTTTCAAGTTAGTCAAACTTTCTTCATCTCTCTGTCCAAATTAACTACTCCCTGCCTTTCTTCGTCGTTCCGTAACGGTTTGGACAGACCAAACAATGCATTCCACGAAGGTTCGACGGAAACTGGCTCCGGTCAACCGAGAGCTTGATAACTCGGCCGACAAGCAAGAGCAGCTCCTTCTCTCGACCACCATCTGCGATGGCGGAGACCTCGGACCATTTATCCGCAAGGCATTCGCTGGCGGTCGCCCTGAGACGCTCCTCCAAAACCTCCGCCATTTCGCTCGCTCCAAAGAGTCCGAAATTGAAGAAGTCTGCAAAGCTCACTATCAGGACTTCATTCTCGCCGTCGACGACCTTCGATCTCTTTTATCCGACGTCGATTCTCTCAAATCCGCTCTCTCGGAGTCCAACTCGAAGCTCCAGTCCGTTGCTGGACCTCTCCTGGCCTCACTCGACGCCTATCTTGAAGCACAAACCGTATCTCAAAACGTTCACTTGGCGCTTTCCCAAGTCGCCACCTGTATTAAACTCATAGAGCTTTGTTCCAGAGCCAACGGCCATTTTTCCAGTGGAAACTTCTACATGGCTTTGAAGTGCGCGGACGCTATCGAAAGAGACTTCTTGGATAAAACGCCATCGTCTACATTGAAGTCGATGTTAGAGAAGAAGATTCCGAGGATTCGATCTTATATAGAGAGGCAAGTGAGCAAGGAGTTTGGGGATTGGCTTGTGGAGATCCGAGTCGTGAGTCGTAATTTAGGTCAAGTTGCGATCGGTCAAGCCTCGGCTGCCAGGCAACGAGAAGAGGATCTTAGAGTCAAACAGAGACAAGCCGAAGAACAGAGCCGACTGAGTTTGCGAGACTGCGTCTACGTGTTGCTAGAGGAAGACGATGAGGATGGATTTGATGGCGGGATCGTAGATGACGGTAAGGACGATTATGCTAACGGCGGTAGTGGATTGTTAGGATTTGATTTAACTCCCTTGTATAGAGCTTACCATGTACACCAAACATTGGGGCTTGAAGATCGGTTTAAGCAGTATTATTTCGAGAACAGAAAGCTTCAGTTAACATCTGACTTTCAGGTCTCGTCTATGACTCCGTTTCTTGAATCTCATCAAACATTTTTTGCACAAATTGCTGGATTTTTTATAGTGGAAGATCGAATTTTGAGGACTGGAGGGGGTTTAATTTCGAGATTAGAAGTAGAGAATTTGTGGGAGACTGCAGTAAGTAAGATGTGTTCAGTGTTAGAAGATCAGTTTTCTAGAATGCAAACAGCAAATCATCTTTTACTGATAAAGGACTATGTGAGCTTGCTTGGAGTTACACTACGTAGATACGGGTACCCTGTGGATGCTTTGTTAGATGTTTTAAGCAAGCATAGGGATAAATACCATGAGCTACTACTCTCTGATTGTCGTAAGCAAACTGCAGAGGCGCTCGCTGCTGATAAGTTTGAGCAGATGTTGATGAAGAAAGAATACGAGTATTCGATGAATGTTCTTTCTTTTCAGTTACAAATATCTGACATTGTACCAGCTTTTCCTTATGTTGCTCCGTTTTCTTCCACGGTGCCTGACTGCTGTCGAATTGTACGATCTTTTATTGAAGATTCTGTTAGTTATATGTCATATGGTGGGCAACTTGAATTCTTTGATGTTGTTAAGAAATATTTGGATAGGCTTTTGAGTGAGGTTTTAGATGAAGCTTTGCTGAAGATTATCAATACTTCAGTCCACGGGGTTTCACAGGCTATGCAGGTCGCAGCAAATATGGCTGTAATGGAGCGAGCTTCTGATTTCTTCTTTCGTCATGCTGCTCAGCTTTCAGGTGTACCCTTGCGAACAGTGGAGAGGGGTAGGAAGCAGTTTCCATTAACCAATGCCCGTGATTCAGCTGAAGAGATGTTATCTGACTTGCTCAAACAGAAGGTTGATGGCTTCATGACATTAATTGAGAACGTGAATTGGATGGCTGACGAGCATGTACAGAGTGGTAATGAATACGTGAATGAAGTTATAATATATCTGGAAACTTTGGTTTCTACTGCTCAACAGATTTTGCCAACTGAGGTCCTTAAAAGGGTTTTACAAGATGTTCTTTCTCACGTATCAGAGAAAATTGTAGGAGCTTTACTTTCGGACTCGGTGAAGAGGTTTAACGTCAATGCTGTCATGGGGATTGACGTAGATATTCGATTGCTGGAATCTTTTGCAGATAATCAATCTCCCTTGTTTTCTGAAGGGGAAGAAAGTCAGTTGAAAGGAGCTCTCGTTGAAGCTAGGCAATTGATTAATTTGCTTTTGAGCAATCATCCAGAAAATTTCTTGAATCCTGTGATCAGGGAGAGGAGTTACAATGCTCTGGATTATAAGAAAGTGGTGACAATATCAGAGAAGCTAAAAGATTCTACCGATCGTCTTTTTGGGACTTTTGGTAGCAGGGGAGCGAAGCAAAACCCAAAGAAAAAATCACTGGATGCTTTAATTAAAAGACTTAAGGATGTCAATTGATTTGATAGAGAGCTGTACGTAACCCTTGTTCTTTTGCTTGCCTCTTTTTACATCTTCATTCTTGTCTTGTGTACGCTTACAGTGTTTGTCTTATGATTGTATCAGCTTATGTAACCTAGCGACAAACTCAACTTTTTTTTTTTTTTGAAAGGTAAATAATATATTGAATCAAAAACATATCTAACATCGAACTCTTAAATTTTTAAAATTGGATGCATTTGATACATCTTTATACTTACTTAAATTGTTAACATTCTCGTAAATATGAATCTCATCACTTATATTAAAAAATAAAAAACAAAAGTTTGTTATCATATTCAAATTTTATTTTTGATTTTTCAAGTAATTTTAAACATTAAACAATAACGATGATATACCCTTTAGTTTTTACCAAAGATAACAGAGATTAATAACAATATCTATATCATAGAAATATTGATAACAAATTTTGTTAATAATTTACAAATACAAAATTAGTCGAAATAAATTAGAATATGCTAATTATAACCTAATAAGTGAATGAGAATTAATTGGAATTAAAGAAAATGTCAACTATGATATAAGTGAACCTAGATAAATTTCAATTCGAATTGAAATTATACCTAGAATTATAATTGCCAAATATCAAAGTGATAAATTTCAATTTATCTACATAAATTTTAGTTGAAATAGGAATTAAAAGAAAAATAATTCATACTCAAGTTTTAATTTGAGTTTCAATTCAAAAATAGAAAATTCAAACTATATTTAAAATTTTATTATATTCATAATCAAATTTTAAATTTTTACCTAGTCTTTAAAAAAATAACTGAAAAAATGTAAAACTCAAAGGTTAAAAAAAAGTGAATAGAGAGAATAAATGAGATGTTTTTTTTACCAAAATAAGAATAATATTGACAGAAGCGAGTTCAAGACAAAGTTTTGAAAGTCCGATTTTCACTACTATTTTATCTCTCATTTGTTTTTCATATATATAATAATGGATTAAACTTTTTTTATCAAATTAAGATTGAGGTTTGGTGCCTAAATAAATTTCTTTAAATATTAAAAGAAGCGCAACTCTTTTTAGACATTTTATTTGGAAGACTCGTATATTATAAATTAACCTGTAATTATCAGGTTCTAACAAGGGCCCTTCCGGCCCCAATCGCTGTGCAAGGCTTTTCTGAGTTTATTGACTGAAATAGTTAAGGATGCAAATGAAAGACAAAAGATATTATGTCTAATATTACTCTATCTGATTCTGTCTAATAGAATTTTAAATATTTATTTTACAAAACTCATGCGAAACTTGCATAAATAAATAGTTATGATTTATTAGACATAATAAAGTATTATAATATTAGACAAAAAATATAAACTTACAAATAAACGGCCTCTCGAGTCCCGGCTCACTCAACCAAGGAAACACAAAAAAAAAAAACAAAAAACAAGGTGCCCTTTTCTAGCAGGAGAAATTACAAGGGAAATAGCTGCCAAGGAATCTGACTTAGGCGAGCAACCAGTCCAGAATATGTCATCATTATATTCGCTTTAGTTAGTCTCTTATGAAGGGCACATTCGCTTACATTTGTTTAATGTTGTTTACTTCAATCTCCAGATCACATGGAATTGCGGCGACTTGTCAGACCTACCATTCCTAGGCATGGACTTGGAAGGAAAAGTAAGCATAAGACTGTTAAATAGCGTATCCTAACCAGTATGCACTGGACACCCATCTGCACAATGGCCTTTCTTTGTGCAATCTTCCTCTTTCTAACTCTCTCATTCCAAACAATCTCTGGGCATGAGACAAAAACAGTTTACGAAGTTCTTGAAGAATACGACTTCCCCATCGGCATCCTCCCCAAGGGAATAACAGACTACGAACTGGATACTTCCACCGGTAAGTTCTCTGTTTACCTCAACAGCACTTGCACTTTCAAGATCGATTCCTACGAGCTCAAATACAAGACCACTGTCACTGGTGTTATAACCAAAGACAAGCTCTCCAGCTTGAGCGGCGTTCAAGTGAAGGTGTTATTCTTTTGGCTTAACATTGATCAGGTGACTCGGGATGATGATGAGCTCGAATTCTCTGTTGGAATTGCCAGTGCCGATTTTCCTGTGAGTAATTTTGCTGAATGTCCCACTTGTGGGTGTGGCTTTGACTGCAACAGTGATGAACTGGAGAAGATTAAGCTTAATGGTCACTCGTCTTCTTACTGAGTAGAATTCATCAAGCACATTTTGAAATTCACTGTCAATGTCCCCTCATTGCATGTTATTCACTTATTTCTGGTTACTGCAATGTAGTCTCCGTAACTGTAATTCTTAATTACTGTTCTTGAGAACAGTACTTAATTACTATTGTTGAGTGCTTATCAATGTGTCGTTCGTTTTTTTATGATTTTTATAATTTTTAAAAAGGACAAAAACTAAAAACATAGAAAAAAATTAAAAAAAACATATTTTATTAATTTTAAAAATAAAAATAAAATAAAATAAATTTTTAAAAAATTTAAGAAATAGTTTGGACTTACCACGATCACAATCAGGAAATCACCTTCACCTTCATCGACACGTGCGTTTACATTACAACTCTCTGTCAGTCAACGTGCTCAATCCTTGCAACTACCACGTAGCAAGGTGAATAAAGACGTCGTCGTCGCAGCGTGAGTTAGGTCAAGTTTGTCTGAACGCTGTCGTTTTCTTCTCGGTCTTTATGCGGTGAGGTGACCAACCGTCTGCTTTTTCATCCTCTGTTCCAACGGAGGATCTGAACCCCCTTGTTCGTAACAACATTCACTGACTCACTTGCTCACTCACACTGATGTCTATCTCTGCGATTTTTCCCATCTTCCTCATCCTTCTATCAACGCTCGCCACGTCATCTCCCAACGGCAACGCACTAACGGCCTACGAGATTCTCGCCGGCTACAACTTTCCCATCGGCGTTCTCCCAAAGGGAGTGATTGGTTACGATCTCGATGCTAAAACCGGAAAATTTCACGTCTATTTGAACGGTTCGTGCAGTTTCTCACTGGAAGGTGGTTATCAGTTGAAGTACAGACCCACTATTACGGGAGTTGTTAGAGATAACAGGCTTAGTGAATTGAGCGGAGTGAGCGTGAAGGTTCTGTTTCTGTGGTTGAATATTGTGGAGGTTGTAAGAGACGGAGATGAGCTTCAGTTCTCTGTAGGGATTGCGTCGGCGAATTTTCCGATAGATAACTTCTACGTTTGTCCTCAATGCGGTTGTGGATTGGATTGTGATAATGGAAGGAAAGTAAGCAGTCTTATAACCAATTCTCTTGTTTCTTCTGCATAGGGATTCTATTCATTATTGTGGTTCTTTTAAAGCCCTTTCAATGTTGTACTTGTTGTGGAATCTATTGTCGACTAAAGAGATTATTTGTGTCGAAGATATGATTACAGCGATGGTGGGATGAATGTATTGCATTAAATTGGGAACGGTTGGACTGGGTCTAGTTGTCTAGTGAAAAATATTGTGAACATTTACGGAGCTGTGTTTGGTTTGGTAGATATGAATTAATCATAATTCTTGGTTCTTTAGCAATCCTTGTTCTTGAACTAAAATTCTGGTGGGTGTTTGATTTGAAAATGACTCTGTGATTGAGCATGGAATAGCTAGAAATCAGATTAATTTTTGTGTGTGTGTGTGTGTGTGTTGTGGTATGTGCTGCAGGTAATTGTGCAGAATACAAAAACTGGGCTTCAAACGATTTTCCTATGCAATTTAAATTGCAAAATCTGATTGTTTTGATCACTTGATTGCAGTAAGATGTAGCTGTTATAACAGCATGCCTAATTTATCTGTACTGCTGGACTCTTTACAAACTAATGTCGTTGCTGGATTAAGCTTTGAATAGCCATTAGGATCTTTGTTGCAAAAAAATTGCTAAAAGCAAGAGCTAGATTCTGACTGCACAGCAGTAGAAATGGATGTCAACTCATTTTACTAGGCATTTGAAGAGGACAGTAACAAACTAGGGACTGAACCATCATTGTCTGAAAAGTTATAGGATCTCATCAGCTCCACAAAGTAACTCCAGATATCAGTAAGAAACCACTTCGAACATTGGTGAAGTTTCATGCTACTGTTTGATTTTCTATACCACCTGTTGAGGCATATGTTCCATAACTATATTCTACTTATGGCTTAGTTGCAAGGTGCTACGTATCTAGAACTCTATTTGTATATTATCTTTTATGTCAACAAATTCACAAATTATCTATCACAATTTTTTTATAAAAAAAAGGATAGTAGGTAGAAACCACTTAAAAGTTTAACCAATATTTGCATAGAGAGATGGAGATCCTCTAAGCAACAACCTGTGTGTTTCATTTAAATTAATGGAAATAGGTTTTGCAAATATGTTGTGAGTTTTATCAGTTGCATCAGGTGCACATTCTTGGAATACTGATTAAAGCTGGTATTGAATAGCTAAAGAAGTGCATGTCTCGTTAATGTGATTCTTTATCTTAAATTGCTGTTGTATAATTTCCTAATCATTTTTTTTAGTGCACTTGTCTAACACATTTGTGCATGTTTAGGAATAAGGGTTACAGAGGAGGAGAATGGATAGTTTATACACGGAAAAGAAAAAAAAGACAGACAGGCTGTAAGCAGTAGAGTTATAGTTAAATAATGATAGTAGTAGTTAGATATCGATAACAGTAGTGATAGAGTTAGATATAGATATACATTATCAAGCTATTGGCAAGAGATAGATACTCATTAGAAGTTGGTTAGGATAAGGAGATATAAAAGCATAGTTTATGAGAGAAGAGAGGAGAGGCATTAGTTTGGAAATCTCTAGGCAGTTTTCTCTGAGATTGTAAGGGAGTTGTCACTTGTGAAGAAGGTTCTTCCTTCCTATTTCTAAATAAAACTGAGCTATTGCTCTTTATCTGGTGTTATCTAACACATCAGCACATAAAGTTAAATCGTTACCTAACAATTTGGTCCGACCTGTCTGATCCATGGAGACACGTGTAGGAAAGTTGGAAGACTTTGTTGCCAGAATTGAGAGAACCATGGGAGAGCAAGTCGCAGACTTGACGGAAGTCAAGAACGGCATGGGCCGTTTGGAAGCCATCTTGACTCACTTGATGCAACAACAAGGGTCGAGCAACAAAGCATCTTTGGAGGCCAGCAAAGAGGAGGACGTTGAAGGCGAGAAGCACCACAAGAGTCACCCTTGGGTCAAGAAAGGCGAACTCCTTATCTTCGACGGAACGGATCCGTTGGGTCGGTGGAGGAATATTTGTGAGTGTTCGAAATGTTAGTGGCAAAAATACCCAAGGCTTCGGAGGAGCAACTGTTAGGATATTTTTTGGGTGATCTCAAACTAGAAGTGAGGTGTCGGGTCCAATCAATGCGACCCACTACAATCTTACGTGCAATGGAAATTGCTTGCGATATTGAGGATGAACTGTTGGTGATGTATGGAGGAAATTCTTTCATGACTAGAAATTTTACGAATCGCGTACAAACACATGGTAATATAGTTTCCAAAGTTCAAGGAATAACGACCATTGGAGGGTCGGTTAGTAGGACGAGTAATGAATTGGGCAAGGTCACGAGAGGAATGGAGCGGAAAACCTACAACCCAAACCTTAGTGGGTCATCTATGAGGTCTAATTCTCAGAATGGGATTTACAAGAATCTAGGGTCACACAACAACCGCGGGATCAGGTAGCTTCCTTATTCAAAATTTTTAAAGAGGGGGGAAGGGAGGTGTTTTCGATGTGGATTGCCTTTTAGTCCAGGACACAAATGTTCAGAGAAAAGTTTAAGAGTGACCGTTTTAGGAGAAGATGAAGAGGTGGTTTCAGAGGTAGAAGAAGGTCTGTACAACCACACAATGTCAAGTGAGGTTGCTGAAAAAGAAAATAGTGAATGAATTGATCGTAAATTATGAGATTTTGCTCTTTCTGACCCGTCTAAAGAAGATACTAATTGGAGGGAAAATGGAATTTCCACAATGACAGCAAGCCCCTCTGATATCATTTGAGAATACAAATTCTTGTTGTACCTAAGAAATTGATTTTGGTTGGAATTCTTTCTAGAAAGAAGAAAATGATCCTCTTATTTTTCTTTCTCGAACCGAGAGATCCATGAATTGGGATCCTAATGCATATAGATACAAATGGTCTAATGGAAGCAAGAATTTCCAGGAACATTTGGAACATTTCATTTCTGAGCAGAAGAGCCGTTTTCTTTTTCAAGTAGTGTTCAATCGATTACGTATTGGAGGTGATCCAGCCGCACCTTCCAGTATGGCTACCTTGTTACGACTTCACTTCAGTCACTAGCCCTGCCTTTGGCATCCCCTTCCTTGCGGTTAAGGTAATGACTTCGGGCATGGCCAGCTCCCATAGCGTGACGGGCGGTGTGTACAAGGCTCGGGAATGAATTCATCGCCGTATGGTTGACCGACGATTACTAGCGATTCCGGCTTCATGCAGGCGAGTTGCAGCCTGCAATCTGAACTGAGGATGAGTTTTTGGAGAGTACTTGGGTTCTCCCAATAACTAAAAAGTGTATCATGTCTGAATCTAACTGGGGTTCGTGGTGGTGGAGGAACTGGATCGGAAAAAAAGAGGGATTCTAGTTGTAAGATATCTAATGAAACTGTTGCTGGAATTGGGATCTCATTCAAAGAGAAAGATATCAAATATTTGGAGTTTCTCATGCAATAGTAAGAAATTCTTGACGGTATCGAGTTTGAACAACTTGTTCCTCCTGAATACCTCGATTAAGCACCAAAGTCTGCAATATTGGGTTTTAGCGGTGTTTATCATGCACTTTTGGGACCCGAAACTCTTGAAGAATCTTTTCCTTTTTTTTGGTTATGTCTGGAAAGATAGAAATAAAATGACAACAATTTTAGGTATTCATTTAATCTTGCTAGGTACTCGGAACGCACCGTTCTTATAGAGAGAGAGGCGCATTCGCATCTTCTTAACCCGAAATGGCTGGGAAGAGGAAAGTTTCCCTTTTTAGGGTACTCCCGGAAACAGATCCAGTGGAGACGGGGTTGAGCCTGTAGCTCGGAGGATTAGAGCACGTGGCTACGAACCACGGTGTTCAACCGGCTGTGGAAGCGTTTACTCGAGGGGGTGCTTTTGGCCCAGTGAATGAGTCTTGAAACGAGACATATACCACAACAAACGAACAAAACTCGGAAGTTCAATAAAAAAAATTCTTGTTTTGCTAAACAGTTATAGATGAGTTGACAATTAATGGATTCAGGACCATAACCATGGGTTCCAATGTACGAGATCTTGTAGCACTTACCAATGAGGCCCTATCGATTAGTATTACACAGAAGAAATCAATTATAGACACTAATATAATTAGATCTGCTCTTCATAGACAAACTTGGGATTTGCGATCCCAAGTAAGATCGATTTAGGATCATGAGATCCTTTTCTATCAGATAGAAAGGGCTGTTGCACAAATTGTCGACCTTCTTTCATCTATATCTGAGACTCTTATTTGGTCTGAAGGGAAAAATACTTCGAAGATGAACCTGTTCCCATGCAATAGTAAGGAATTCTTGACATCTATAGAATAACTTCCATATTTGAATTGAGGGCTTATACCTTATATTATAAGACTTATTTGATCTTATCAAGACTTATAAGAGGATAGCTCAATCTATTTTTTGGAATGGCATGAAAAGGGTTGTAACTGATTTTGTAGCAGCTTGTCACACTTATTTAGTGTAACAAGTATCAAGCTACGTCTCCAGCAGGTTTTCTCCAATTGTTACCTATTCCCAATGCCATATGGGAAGAGTTGAGCATGGACTTCATTCTGTGACTTCCCAAATCGAAAGGCTATGATACCTTGTTGGTCATAGTGGACAGGTTGAGCAAAGATGGGCATTTTATTCTTGTCAAACATCTATACTCAACTCGTTCTATTGTTGAAATCTTCATCAAGGAGGTTGTCCGATTACATGGCATTCCTCCTTCCATTGTTAGTGACCGGGATCCTACGTTCTTAACTAACACTCCAGGGAACTCAATTAAAATTCAGTACCGCCAATCACTCAGAATTGGATGACCAAACTGAGGTAGTTAACCGCACCATTGAGACATATTTATGCTGTTTTAATTCAAAATAACCCAAGGTTTGGTTAGATTATTTACCCTGGGCAGAATATTGGTATAATACATTCAGCAGCTAAATGTTCTCCTTTCGAGGTAGTTTATGGAAGAACTCCTCCCTCATTCACACGTTTTATTCCTGGAGAAACATTGGTGGAAGCTATGGCGCAGGATTTAATGAGTCGTGACGAGGCTCTATCACAGTTAAAACATAATCTAGAACGCACTCGCAATCACGCGATACGTGTTACGGATGCATGGAGGTGTCCTCATGATATTTAGGTAGGAGATTGGGTGTATTTGAAGATTCGTCCACATTGGCAAGGGTCCATGCCTAAGCGACTGCATCCGAAATTGTCAGCACGATATTATGGATCGTTTTTGGTAGACAAACAACTGGGTGTCGTTGCATTTCAACTGCAACTTCCCCTTTAGGCATGTATACATCCAGTATTTCACGTGTCCCAATTGAAAAAAGCTATCTTGAAAAAATCTATACTCTTGATTTGTGTACAGCAGCTGCGTTTTTAGGTAGGAGGACATTTCATAATCGAGGAGCTACTCGTGACCAATGGTTGATTCATTGGCAAGGCAAACTGTTGGAGGAAGCTACATGGGAGGACCAAGAGCCTATCTGAGGCCAATTCCCAAAGCTTAACCTTGAGGACAAAGTTATTTCATCAGCGGGTGGTATTGTTAGGAATAAGGGTCATAGAGGAGGAGAATGGATAGTTTATACACAGAAAAAAGTAACCAATGGAGTTATAGTTAAATAATGATAGTAGCACTTAGATATCGATAACAGTAGTGATAGAGTTAGATATAGATATACATTATCAGGTTGTTAGCAGGAGATAGATACTGTTAAAAGTTGGTTAGGATAAGGAGATATAAAAGTATAGTTTATGAGAGAAGAGATCAGAGACATTAGTTTGGAAATATCTCTCAGGAAGTTTTCTTGAGATTGTAAGGGAGTTGTCTTGTGAAGAAGGTTCTTCCTTCTTGTTTCTGAATAAAACTGAGCTATTGCTCTTTATTTGGTGTTATCTAATACATCAGTACATTAAGTTAAATCGTTACCTAACAATGTTGGTTCAGCTATATTTGTTCTTGTTCAATAGGTTAATAACAAGTCGTATTGGGTCTAAGATAATATCTTACTACCTTTGTGGTGTAATTACTAACACAATTGCCAACAAACTGGTGTCAATATGGCCAGTTTGTTGTGGTGAGGATCATCAGTTAGATTTCTGATTTATAACTTTCTGGTCACCTGAGTGAAACTGGATTAGAGGGAAGACATTTCCTGGGTTTGGTTTCCTCTCCATCTGAGTGTTAGATTGAAATATAGATGATTGCAGCCAACTGAATGGAATTCAAGCCTAAATACTTGCAATTCAGTTTTTTGATATTTGTCTTAGGGTGGATGGTAGACATATGAGACTTGCTTCCAAAAGGGTATTGGAATGGGGGGAAAAGAAAGGAAGAAGATAGTTCCTTCTATGAAGCTGTCTTCTGAAATAGCTAACTAAGTTGATTTCTGGAGAAACCTCTAAGAAGCTGTCTCCTGAAATAGCTAAACCATGTAAACCTGTTTTACCGTAATAAAGGGACTTTCTGTTTAGTAGTTCCTTCCAATCCTGCAGAGTGTAATTGTTGTCAGTTGCACAACAGCTATCTGTACTGCCAGTGGGTTTTAACATGGAAAAGATGGCAGCCTTGTTCACTAGGTGTGATCTCTGTTTCGTTTTAGGTGTTGAAAAGGAGCCAGTCCCTTTCAATCTAATTTCTGCTCTCTTTCCATATATGCATGCATGTTAGATGGCAAATCAAACCAAGGTACGTTTTAACAAACTCCAAAAACTAAAGTTGCTTGATTCTTTTTTTTTTTTTAGTTTCAAATTTACTTAAAATTTTCTGTTAATTTGAATTTTGGCTTTTGTTTTTAGTTTTCGTTTTTCTATTTTAAAATTATGAAAATTATAAAAATTATTTTTTTTTGTTTTTAATCTAATTTACTATTAACCAAATATATATTATGTAATTATTTAATATATTAATTTTAAATAGTTTATGAATAATTTAATATGAAATTAAATTAATTTACTTGATAATTTAATTATAATTTTGTAATTAAACTAAATGAATTAAATTAAATAATTATTAATGAATACAAGTAAATTTAAAAATGCTTTCAATATATATAAATTTCAAATAAAATTCGATTTAGTAATTAAAAGATATTTGAAATGAACATTAATTTTAATAATAGCTATTATATAAGAGATCAAGATAAATTTTAAATTTTATCTAACAGAAACCTAATTATAATAAAATTAATAACTAAAACAAGTTTTTTTATTTTAAAAAAATTGAAAAGAAAACTAAAAATCATAAAGTAAACAACTCTAAAGTTCTGGTATCAAGGTTCTTAATACTCCTATTACTCTTTTGTACATATGCATCACAAAACATTCTAATCTACCTAATTATTTACTGTGGTTTGGTTTTGATGACTCACCGAAATATGTCACATTTATAGATATTTGATTTCTCGTGGAAGTTCATGAACCTTTATATAATCTATACGTGTACGTATTATATAACTCCTATAATTGGACTTCCCTCCCCTGCTTTATTATGCCCAAAAAACGACAAAATCGTGTATCTAGATCCGTCTTGTATTGCATTCTTTTTGTTGATTTGTGTGCCTAACAATAATAACGCAGTGACTGGCTCTGATAAAGCATGCGTACAGTGGGATCTGGGAATGAACAAATATGGAATGGTGATTTTTTTAGGTCTTCCAATTAAAAATGATACAAAAGATTAATCTAAACTTTTTTCCTTTTATTCAAGACAAAGAGGAGCTACAACAATCATCAAGATGTGTAAATATTTGGATTAGCGAAAGGCCCATGCGACCCGTACATATTGAGCAACCCATTCCGATCTGCGGAGGTCGTACATGGATTGAATCAAACTTCTTCGACGTAACCGATATATGTTTTCGCCTAGTGTTTCTTCAATAGCATGGCTCGTAACTCGGCTGCGTCAATCTCCTCGGCAACATTCTCGGGCCGGTAGCATCCGGTGCGGGGATCCGGAACCCACGACACCTTCGTGGTCTCTTCTCCTGTTTTCTTCAACACGGCGGTGTTTCTAGTAGCAGCTCCTCCGGCGGACGCCGCTCCTTGTGACGGAGCAGCGGAAGCGGCGAATCCGCGTCCGTTGATTGCCCTGGTGATCATTCCAGAAAGAAGCTTTGCGTTTGAGAAAGAGCGAGCCATTTTTATCACGATATGGGGTCTTTCTCCTAGAAAAGAGAGAGCGTCAAACAACTTGGAAGGTTTGCCCCTGTAGAAAACGGTATCCGACTACAGACGACCAAACCTCTTCCGTTTCTGCGCACTCTCTCTCTCTCTCTCGCTCGCTCTGCCTCTGGAAGCCTCCTTGTAAGTTGATGTGCTGTGGGAAGAGCCCTGCCCAGGGCTTTATATAGACGCGGAAATTGGCAGTTAACGACTTGGTCTCTTTTAGGTTTAACGTAGAGGCCCTCTCTCTGATCGCCACCTGGCTGTTGATTGTGATAGCTCAGACCGATGACTCGAGAACTTTCAAATGTTGAGATTTCGAGTTCACAAGTTATCAATGGTGATGGAAGAGTCAAGGGGGATCGGACGGTGAATAAAGTATGAGATTCCATGAGAATTTAAAACGTGTGAACTGTAGGCAACCCAAGATTGTCTCTGGCGGAATTGGCGTCATTCGTCCACTTGGCGACCATTCTTTGACGCAGATTAAGAGGCGGCTGTTTATGAATGCCTTTTCTTCGAGTTCATGAATGTTTTTGGACCAAGTCATTAGACCATTAAGCCGAAAGGTCTAGGCAAGTCCCAATAAAGTCACGGTTCAGAAGCTTCTGTTGCCAATTTAGAATAGTAGAAAGTCATCATACCTACCAAGTGGGTGTGATATTTAATTGTACATGAACGGCTAAAATTTGGGTAGCTGTGGGCTATCTCTTTCCTGTTTCTTTTGTTCTTATCAATAAGATATTCCAAGAGTTTAATCCTGTAACAGTAATCAAAATTGGACGCAATTTTTTTCAGTAACGGTTAATACTCTTGTCGATTTATAATAAGAATCATTTTAAATATATTTTAATTATTTAAAATATGTGTCATTTTTGATTTTGTATATATGTTTATAAATTTTCATCCAAAATTAACTTTTTATTTTTCTCTCATCTTAATTATACAGATCATAATTTTAGGATAATTTAATACATAATTTTTCTCACATACGAATATTATGAAAGTAATAATAAAGATATATTTATAATTTTATTAACTTTTTTAATAAATATATATTTTTTTTAAACGATTTTTAATATAAGTATAAAGAATGAAGCCTTGCCTAAGAAGTTTGCGATGCAACCGTAAAAGCTGAAAGCTGCAGAGACGAGAGGCGTGACATACAAAGCGCAGCTTTTTGTCAGAAATTGAAAACAGCAACTTCAAATTGTATTTTGTTTTCTCCAACCCATTGAATTGAAAAACCCATTAAGCATCAACTCGTGTGATGGTAGTGCTGCCACTCTATCTTTTGCACTTAGGTCATCGTGCATTTGTCTGTTGTGAATCAAACCTCGGTGCTCTCTTTTGGGGACGTGACAATTCAAACAGCACAAGTGACATTTGCTACTTTTGATAAAGAAACTGATGCATCGGTAAGCAACTCTTTAAATTGGAGCGAAATTGTGGGTATGAATTTTTTTTATATACGTAGTCGCTTAAAAATTGTGATCAGAGTTTTATTTTTTACAAAAGTCTTATACAATTCGAACGAAAATTAATTTAAGTGTAAATAATTTAAAGGTGTCTTTTTATAGTTAAAACTTACTTAAGGCTCTTTGTTAACAAAAAAAAAATCTTAATATAAGAGTCTTTTATAATTATAAAATTATAAATTTAAATTATAGAAACAACTACAAAAAAAATTATATACATTATTTAACAATTTCCATATTAAGGCACGTAAGCCCGTGGAAACGATGAAAGAGAGCATAAAGTGGGCATGACATGAGCCAACATCCGGATCCTTATCCCACCGTTCCATTAAACTATTCATTATCGCAGTTTCGAATCCCCGAAAGACAAACCCATTTACAATAAACATGGCCCTTTGTTGACTACAAAGGTCAAAGGTCGGGTTGTCCTTTGGAAGGGCTGAGACTTACATTTGAGGCAATAGCTAATGCAAAGTCTCAGGATAGTGCAAAAACTAGGAGAGCGGTAGCGGACAATTGGGATGCTTATAGGGCAACGACGGAGTCAGAAATTTAATATAAAAAAATTCGAATATTAATTTTTTAAAATTTTAAGGGACCTAATATACTATTGATTCTTAACTTCAATATTAATTTTTTAAAAAAACCTTAAAGAGCCCAGTGCACCACTGAACCTTATGTAGCTCCGTCGTTACTTGCAGTCTCTACCTGATCTGTAAACACAAAAGCAAGTTATTTTACTTAATTGTACATTAAAAAAGAAAAAGCTTAGCCTTTCGGGGCTTATCATGAAACAATGACCATGTTGTTCATTGTTAGAGATTAAGGCATCACTCTCTGTAATATTTATCATGCATATGCAGTACTCACGTGTATATACTTACGTATATCTGACCCATGTTAAATCACACCCAACATGCATATGAATCACCCGATATGCATTCATTACCTCATGTCCGCCAGTGAGTGACGGATCATATATATGTTCTTAAAACGCATTCATTTTTATTAAGCCCTTGATAATTGATCGTATGTGTTCTTAAAACCAAGGAACTGGTAGATTGGCAAAACAAGAGAACATGCAGCAAGGTGAAAAAATATTAGAGAGAAAGTAGGAGCTTTTCTCACTAGGCTATTAAAGATTCCACCAAATCGAATCGAATGTTGAACGCGAGAAAGAGGTAAGAAATCACGAAAGAAGGAAATTATTTTGTTTAGAGAATTCAATTTTTCTCTTTTAAATGGAAAAATAGTAAATTAGTAAAAGGGCTTGAGAAAGGCATTTCTAGCAAAATTATGCTATAGTAACACGATTATTTTCAATTATGCTACAGCAACTATGACTTTTTAAGGCTTTAGTGAAATGGTTGTTTTAGGAGATGGAGATGACCAAGTATTGGAAGAGAAGGTGGAGAAGGTGGTAGATTTTTTCGTTAACTTCTAATTACTGAGAAATCTTTGATGGTAAGGAACACAAAGAACCCAAAAGTAATAGCAGCAAACGAAGCAATCAATGTGGGAACAAACAGAGAAGCATCTGAAATAAGAAAACGGTATACCTCAAATGAAGAAATCGGAGCACAAAAGATGCTGAAGATGCAGGAGACATTTAAAATGCTGAAGACAGGAGAAACATATGTGAAATTGTTTTTTTTTTTTTTTAATGTTTTAAAAGCACATGGAAATATGTTTATTTTTTTAATTTTCGGCAAAGTTATGTTGGTTTTCTTATTTTTGAGGACAAAAAATGACAACAATACTCAACAAAATATAGTATAATGAATTTTTTAAAAATAAAAATAATAACAAAAATCAAAGAAAAACGGAACCAATAGGCACTTAATGATCAATCAAATACCAATAACAGAAAATAACTCTTCAACTTATAACAACAAATTGTACACGAGAATAAGAAATTAAAAAATGAAACAGACATTAAGATTTATGTGAAGAGTCCTTCAATATCGAAAAAAAATTACGAATCAAATCGATAAACAAATTCACTAATCTCGGTAAGGATTTACAAAGAAAAATTGATTTTTTACCTCACAATAATAAATTGTTTTATAGAGTTTCATGATTGAAACCAAAGTTGATATTATAATTAACAATTACTTAAATCAATCTCAAAACTAATCAAATAAGGATGAGAATACAAAGATATTCTCCTCTCTCCATATTTCATCACTTTTAAACGTTGTGGTTGCACTCTCTACAAAACATACATCTTTTTCTCTTTTATATCGCTAAATAAGTTTTTCTACACCACACACAGCCAGTCACATGGTCGTGTAAGTGACTTTATATCTTTGACATCGCTTTGCTCGCAATTGTACACAGTTATAGATAATTATACGGTCTCCACTCACAACCGTGTATCTTTACACTAGCGTATACATAACCTTGTATGTCTTCAATCTTCACACAATTATAAAGATTTCCACGGTTGATCTACACAACTATATAAGTCAAGATATAGCTATGTATAGGGACGAAGGTGCATGGGACCCAATGATGCACTAGGTCTTTCAAGATTTAAAAAAATTAAATATTTTTTATTTTTAATATATATATATATATATATACAAGGACGGAGTTATTTGGAAGCCAGTAGTACACTAGGTCCAAAAATTTTAAAAAATTAAATATTTGAGCCATCTTATCTTAAATTTCTGACTCCGTCACTAACTATGTAACACTATACATGACTGTATATCTCTCCAAAAGTTATTTTTCCGTCTTGACTTTACTTATTTATCATTCTCACGAGTTATAAAGTTGTATATGATTACCTAAAGTCTCAAAATTGGACCAGAGAGTTAACACTTTTCAAAATATAAGACAAGAGCATGTTAACTATACATGATTTAATTACTTTTAAAATTTATTTTATTGAATATTTAAATAAATTCCAAAAAATTTAAATATACAAGTTACTCTTAAGTATTTGTTCATAAAATAATGAAGATTTTTCCTAAAATGTAAATAAATTCTTACACAATTTTGGGCCTGGATGAGTAACCTCGCAATGATGACAAACTTGATAGAAGCTCGAGGGCTCCAAAATGAGGCCTTTCATTTTGACAAAGAGCCTAAATCTTCATAGTACCGACTCCACTCGGCTCAATGTGTCTGCCTTTCGTCTTCGCTCTCTGGGCTTTGTTAGGGTTTTAATCGGTCTGAGGTTTTCAAGCCTAAACTTCCTCTCCGATTCAGATTAGAACTTTTTTAGCTCCGTCCCTGCGTTGTAGTGCGGTTCAGCACCAACTAGTTTCGCCAGTGCTTTCTGGCAAAAGATTGTAATTGTTGGTGGTTGCTGGCGCCAGGAAGAAGAAGCAAAAATGGAGGAGACTAATAACATGAATTCGGGGACGGAAATCACTCCTAACATGACTATTTACATCAACAACCTTAACGAGAAAATCAAGATCGACGGTAATTGCTGCCTCTGTCTTTCCTTCTCTTTCTTCTTTCACTTCAGTTTCATATTTACTCGAAAGTGTTTAATTTTCATGCAGAATTGAAGAAATCACTCAACGCGGTGTTTTCACAGTTCGGGAAGATTGTGGAAATACTAGCATTCAAGACCCTGAAGCACAAAGGCCAAGCTTGGGTTGTTTTTGAGGACGTTCAATCCGCTACTAACGCTATGAGGCAAATGCAATCTTTCCCTTTCTATGATAAACCCATGGTAGGCTATTTCTCTTTTCAAAAAGATTGTGAATATAAGCTATGAACTGTAGGTTGGAGTCGATTGAACATGTTGTGATTTGCACAGAGGATACAATACGCAAAAACTAAATCAGATGTCATAGCAAAAGCTGATGGTACTTTTGTTCCTCGAGAGAAGAGAAAGAGGCATGAGGAAAAAGGTATGACCACTCTACTTCTCTTCTTATGTGTTTGTGTGTGGGAGAAAGTTGCTACTATCACATTGTATGTAGATGTAAGCATTACTGCACCAAATTGTCTCCAGTTAGATTTTCATGTTGATATTTACTTATTTAGCAGTTTGATTGAATATATGTAGAAGAGATCGTACCTGGACCTGTAAGTTTAATCGTTATGTAACATGTTGCTAGTATGGGTAGGCTATAGCATATGCTGGCAACTCCAATTCCATGTAAAGTAAGCATTCAAATGTTATTTTGTTTAGTTGATATATTTTTTGTTCATATTTGGACGTAGAAGTTAGTATCTTTTGGTTTACCAAATTAGATCTCTTAGGAATTAGTGCACCAAAGTTTCTCCAAATTAGATTTTCATGTTGATTCTTACTGTGCCATTTTGGCATTTTAACTAAATATGGAAAGGATTGTGCATGGACCCGTAAGTTTCATCACTATGTAGCATTTTGCTTGGTATGGGTAGGCTGTAGCATATGTTCTAGCTACTCCAATTCCATGTAATGTGAACTTCAAATGTAGTTTTTTCTATTGTTTCTGCAGTAAAAAGGAATAATATTGATGAAATGTTTATGTAATACCATTATGGATTGAGTGTGCTGGATTTATTCTCCCGAGTGATGTGTATCTTTCTTTTATATTGCAGGGAAAAAGAAGAAGGAGCAGCATGATGCTAATCAAGCAGGAATGGGTCTTAATCCTGCCTATGCCGGTGCCTATGGTTCAACACCACCAGTAAGCTCATTTTTGCTTTTTTATAACTGTCGTTTTCTGGATTTATAATGTACTTTGTTTAGGATCCAAGTGGATGAGTTATTGTTTATGCAATCTCCATTTGCAATAAACTGATTTGATAATTATAGTTCATCTGTTAACCTGTTTAGAAGTAGGTACTAGCTGATCAGATGTAAAGAACTAATAAATTTGTTAGATTTGCGCTAGATGAAACCTGAAGTTGTAGAGAATAACAGCTAGTCCACTTGACCGATGAATGTCCACTTTCCTTTGGGGATGAAAAGTAATTAGGCGAGGTTCTACGTCGATAGCGACTACTTACCGGATTGCTTTATCAAAATGTTAAAATTTTGTCGGTCAGAAACAATGAGAGAATGGGGTACAAATGTGTGTAATTGAATTGTGAAGCTTGATGAAGGTATTGTTACTGAATAAAGAGGCAGCCCACTTGAGGAAACACTGTAGGAGTAGATGGGTGGATAGTAACTCATGTTCAATTTACTTGGTTTGCAAGCGTAGCTGTTGATTCTTGATAGAATGAATCCTTTTCTCTCCTTAAATTGGTGCAGCTATCGCAAATACCCTATCCAGGTGGTGCAAAATCCATGGTCCCTGAGGCTCCAGCTCCGCCCAATAACATACTATTTATTCAAAATCTTCCAAATGAGACAACTCCAATGATGCTGCAAATGCTTTTCCAGCAGTACCCCGGTTTCAAGGAGGTGAGGATGGTGGAAGCGAAGCCTGGTATTGCTTTTGTAGAGTATGGAGATGAGATGCAATCCACGGTTGCAATGCATGGACTTCAGGGATTCAAGATACAGCAAAATCAAATGTTGATTACATATGCCAAGAAATAGACGCAGGTGCTTCTTGTCTTTTGTTTGCTGTTTGTTGAAGACTTGAACTAGCATTGTCTTGAATCTTGTAATTCTAATTACTCCTTGCCGTGGCAGCGGTTTAGAAGTTTTCTTGTACCAGTAAGTATGGCCACAGTTGCTCTTTTCTACTGCCCATTTCTCACTTCTGAAATTGCTAGTTTTCACTTTAAAAAAATTATCGGACCCTTTGTCCAATGTTTCAATTAAAAAACCGTCGCTACGATCAGCAATTGATGCTCAATCATCAATTAGGCAATGTTTAGAAGAGAGTTTTACAATGGAATAGAATAAAATGTATTATTATTTCATCATTTGGAAGGAGATTTTACAATGTAATGAAATGGGATAAAAGATGAATGTTTTATATTACATTCTAAATGATAAAAATAAAAAATCTTCGATTTGAGGAGTTTATGATGAAATATAAAATGATAAACAACTTTACACTATATTACATTATAAATTCCTCTTTCAAACAATATTTTATTATATTATACCATAAATTTTTCCATCTCTTCTAAATAATAATTTTTTAATATTATATTTATTTACATTTCATTCTATTATAAATAATTCTATTTTATTCCATTTCATTATATTATAAACTTTACAACCAAACATAACTTTAGGTACTCAACAATACGAAATAAGCATACTTGGGTTGTGTCACCCTTTTAATAATAAATTTTTATTTACTAATAATAACCTGATTATTAAATAATAATTGTACAATTAATTTCTTATAAAAATAATTATAAAATTCAGTGATTAAAGAACTGAATCGATTTGGCTAGTTTAATCGTAAAAATCTCGAATCAATTAAATATACAATTCAATTTTTAATTTTTTAGTTTGATTTATTTTAATAACATTTGTTGTTAAAAATTGATTAATTTATTTTTATAAATAAAAATTAATTAATATTTTTTAATTTTAATTTTATTTAATCTTTAATTAATTATACGATAGTTTATACCAACGGTATGAATATCAATCTGTTCCGGCCGGAAACCGGAACGGAATGATCACCATCAGTACCGGCCAAAAATATTGCTCGGTACCGATGGTTTTCGCGTGGTACCGGCCGGTACTGGCAGTACCGGACAGTACCGGTCTGCTACCGTAAAATTCAAAAACCCTAGGGACCTATTAGCAAATTTGGAAAATTTTAACCTAAAATATCCTAACTATTTCGATCTCATCCCCACCCACCGACTCTCCTCTCCTCTTTCGATTTTCATCTTCTACTCTTCTATACAGAAATTTTCCTCCTCTTCTCTTAATCTCTCTACCGCACCTAGTCCTTGCCATCGCCGCTGCCTCTGGTCTTCTTCTCACCGTCGTCTTCGCTAGCCTCCGTGGACGCTTGCCTTGTTCTCCCTTCTCCACGTCATTCCTCCATGCAGATCCGAGTCACCCGACGCCACCATCACCTTCTCCGGTCCTCGCAGCCGCACCACAACACGGTGACACCGCAGGGAAACCACCGGAGACGGATCGACATCTGACCCGTGACAAAACCCGAAGCCCACCAAGACCTGATGTTGATTTTATGAATTTTGTTTCTGATTTCGAAAATTTCATGCTTAATTAAATTTGTTGTTGTGTTGGAACGTGATTTTCTGATGGATGTTGTTGGATGGATCGATGTTGGAGATTAATGTTGGTTTTTTTGTTGTTTGTTTCTTGCGTGATCTAATCTGGGTTTTTAAATTTTGATTGGAATTGGATCATGGATGATGCACGGTGATGAGGGGAAGATTGGATTTTGTATGAAATTATTTGGTCCAACTTGGAGTTGGAAATATGAATTTGTGATCGGAAATTTTGAATATGGAATAAATGTCATTCACTCATTTGTGTTGTTTTAGTTTGCAATTTGGTCTGATTATATTAAGTTACAAATTATAAATTAAGGGCAAAAATTATAACATGTTTACCTTGAAATTTGAATAGAAAAAATTGAAATTTAAATGCACAAAATTAGAATATATTGAAAAATCCTTTTTAAATCAACAAATGTAGAAATTGAACTTACATTGATTCGGATCATTCGGTACTTCGGTTGGCAATACAAAAGAGCTATTGTTAAGAGTTAAGATTCTTAGAATCAAATTGAAAATTTAGTAACTCTTAATTTGAAAATTATGATACTATAAATAACATACATATAATTTTTGTATGCTTACATGATTTTTATCAAATTAAATATTGGTTTTATATTAAAATGAAATTGTTGATGATGATTAAAATGAAAGTTGTTAATGTATGTTTTGTGATTGTGGGAAATTAGAAATTGATAACAAAGAAAGTTGTAGATGTATGTTTTGTGATTGTGTGTAATTGGAAATTGATAAAAATCGAAATGGTTGATGTATGTTTTGTGATTGTGTGAAATTAAAAATGGTTAGAAATTGATAATAATGAAAATTGTTGATGTATGTTTGTGATAGTTAGAAATTGGAAATTATTAGAAATTGATAAAAATAGAAATTGTAGATGCATGTTTTGTAATTGTGGGGCTTGAAAATTGTGGTGAATGGAATGAGATGGAAATGAAATTATGATTGTTTTGTAATTGTTAGGATTGAAAATTCAAGGTAAGATTGTTTTTAATCTTTTAGATTTTTGAAAGGGTTTTGGTTCATGAAACTTAAGAAATGTATGAGTTTAAGAATTCTAGGATCAATTTTAGTGAATATGTCTTATGGGTTCTCTAATTTGAATCCCTATTGAATGAAAATTTTGACTTTGATGAAGTAAATCAAGAGAGGCAAGAGGAGCAAAGGTAGAGGCATTTTTTAGCAAAGTTTTAAGCAAGGAAATCAAGGTGGGTACATGTTTATAATAGAGTAGATATGCCACTAAATGTTTTCTTTGAATCAAGGAAGTTTAATGATTTTAAATTACATCATAGATGTTGCATTTATTGCTTCTTGAATGAATTGAGAATTTGTTATATGTTTGATATATAAATTGTGTTGATTGTTGAAAAAACTTTGAAAATGAATTTTTGTGAAAAGATACATAATTATGAAATTATGCTTTCAGAAATTGTTTTCGAAATACCTCATATTCATGAAAAACAAGTTTTCAAGAATGTACCATTTAGGCAAACGGATTTCAATTCATGAATTACATGTTATGTGGGTTTGGTGTAATCCATTCAAGAATGTCACGTGTACATTGACCAAGTTAAAGGCTTCTCTTGCATGCCCGCTAATGGCACGGAACTCCTTCATGGACTTCCTAAAGTTTACGGCTACGCAAAATCACTATTTGGGATTGCGATAGTGCGTCAAGTTTACGACTAGACAGGATCATTATGTGGAAATATGTAGTTCATCATGTTTATGGATTTACTCAAACCATTCTGATGTGCTTATGTGATTGTGATATGTGAAAAAGTTTGATGCATTCATGTTTTGTAGTTTGTGAATTTGACTACGTGATGAGAATTTGAGAAACATGTACTTTATGGATTCAATCAAAATTTTCTATGATAAGTAAATGTTTTCAAAGGTTTTTGTTTATCTTTCCGTTATAAACTATTACCCACGAGCTTTTAAGCTTGCCCTCTTTTCGTCCCATCTTCAGGTGAAGAGAATGAGATCGAGTAACCAAGATTTAAGGCTTCATTCTATTTTTGCAATGTTTCTGTATATTAAGTTAGATTTTGTAAAAGCAAGACTTTAGATGCATTTCGAAAATTATTGGGTTTGGTATTTTTTGAAGTTTAAATTTTGATACCGATGATGTAATGTGACTTGGATTGCCATTAAAACTTTGTAAACTCCTATTTTGTTGCTAATGAAATATGGATGATGTGAGTTGAAATTAAATAAAATTGGAAAAGTTATCCAATTGAGTTGATGAACTTTGAACATGAATTGTTGTGGCCTATAAGTGGATTTTATGGACAAGAAAAATAGACATTATGAATGATGAGATGTAGTTGAATATGATGAGTACAATGATTAGAGATTAAAGAGTTTAATGAAATAATGTTGGCAGTTAAATGGTCATGTTCATAACATTTCAAGTTTGAACATTGAAAGTTTCAAGTTTTATAAGGGAAAATTTTATGTTCGGACTTCAGGGGAAAATTTGTATTAATCTAGGTTGAATTAGACAAAGTTATCTACTTAAAAGTTGTAGCTTATCTTTCTAGCTTTCCATTGATATAAAGTATGAAATTTTTGGACAATGGAGTTGAGAGATATGATCATTAGAATTTTGTGATGCTATTTAAGACGGACATTCGAGAAGACTATATTTTTTTGAAAATTTGCCCTTATAGAGGTAGAAATTGTTTTTAAGTTCTTCATGGAAGATGTAGATATAGAAGTGTTCTTTAAAACAGTCTAAGAATAACCTTAATTTGATATTTTTAATATAAGTTATGCCCATTTTACCAATAAAGGTTGGAAGAAGAAAACCAAGAAAGTGCACGATCACTACTTTGTGGACTTGCGCGATAGTGACTTCGCGGCCGCGCGCGTAGGTCACGATCGTGCAAGCGATCTGCCCCCAAGCCTGAACATGTTCCACTCTTTTGATCTTATCTTTGTCGTTCGACCTCTAAATGACCTTATTTTTAAAGCAATGGATGTGTAACACATTTCTTTATCTCTCCATGAAAACTTATATCTTTTGGTATTGATTCCGAAAAGATTGATCGAATCAAAGTAAGCGCATCAGTTGGAAGAGCTTGAATTGGATATTTTACTGAATATGCTTCATTATTGTGATGATATCTTGATCTGTAGAACTCCAAATAATATAAATCTTGTTTCTAAATAAACTAGAGACATACATCACAAATTATCTGAAAAACTTGAATTTTAATTCAATCTTTAAGGTTTTCAATTTTTGGATAGAAGTTGAGCATAGTGTATTGTTTTAGTCTAAGAATAGTTCGAAAATGTTTGAGCTATAACTTTTAGATTTCTGAACCAAATTGAATGATTGTGGTGTCTTTAGAAACTTAAGAAAATGAGGAACAAATGTTTTGAAGAATTCAAATTGACTGGTATGGGCACGCCACCCATGTGTTATGATGGCTAATGAGAGTTCATTGAAATAACCCTACAAGGTAATATGCACGCTTAAGTCTTATGATATTTGAGATAGTTGGGCTCCGAAAATGGTGCCTAACACATCCCCATCGATTTCAGCTTTGCAGCTAGGTTTGACATATGAGTTACATGATCATGAATGGGTTGTGACTAATTAAACTTTTTGGTCTTTAGCTCACTCATTAAAATCCCTACTATGGACTTGTCAGCTATATCAAATTGAGAGTATTCTTTAAGCTTCAACATGAGCTACTTTGCATTGTGCGTTTTAGGAATTGACAACTTTACATTTTATGTGATCGTCGTTCGCATTAAATTCAAGCTCAGCCTGTTAGATCGTTCCTAAGCCTCATAAGACTTGTCATCTGCAGAACTAGTCTCAGTTATGGCTACAGGCCTTACGTCTAAAACTATGGCCAAGTCCAAATCTATTACACTTAGTTGAAACTTGATTTGTTCGCACCAATCCCTATAGTTCAGACCATTGAACTTGATCAAGCCATTGACTAAGGCGAACAAATTAGTAGATGTTGTACATACAAAATACAGTCCACGCATTAATGCTTTGAGTAAACCTAAGTGGATTCAAACTAACTAATAAACTTTGATTATGAATTTAAATTCTTTTTTAGGTGAAATTTAAATATATAGAAGTAACTTATTATGATACATATATAATACTATAATAGACAATCCAACATATTATAGTCAATATGCATGTTATCTTTGGATAAACAATCATATTAACTAAATATATTGATAAAGTCCCTTTAATGTCTTTAATTATAAGCAATGGTTTCATCTTTGGGTGACCTTCTAGCGTTATAATTAATAATCTCAATTATTCAGTTCAATCTTTATGTCATTTTAGCATCATATCATATTTGAACAATTGAAACAAATCACAATTAAATGATTAATATTTTTCGAGCTAGGCCACTTTGGTGACTAACAAGCTTTCCATGCAATAAATATTTAATTGGACAATTATCATACATGACAAATTTTAATTTAATTAGTTTGGTCACTTTGGTGACTAACAAACTATTCTAAATGTCCATAATGTCATGGATTACATTCAACATATACTAGAAAAATTTAATTCCAACTATTACATAATATAAAATATTGAAAGTACTAAAGAATATAAAATATGCCACTAATTTTAAAAATTATATTATGTATAAATCAATTATGAATTAAATAATCTATTATAATTGGGCCATAAATATTTATTAACTCAATTTTAAGTTTTTTTAATGGCCCAAAAGCCCGAAACAAAACAACCCATTTGTTAAGTTTTAGGCCAAGAAACTCATCTGGCACGTTTGCCGTAAGCCCATTCGCTGCAATGCAAGTGCCGTAACAGCGGCTACATCAGAATTCGTCGCCGTCGCCTGGCTGATCTGAGTGTTTTTAGACGTGGTACCTTGATGCCCGACCCCACGGTGGGCGCCAATTAGTTCAATCGGATCTTGGTGGAGCTCAAGTCAATCTCTTGAGAGAGTTTTAGTAGCTGGTAAATAATGAAAAATAGGGTTTTTGAATCTCGTACTTTTTTCATGATGAGGTAATGAATTTATATGGTTAATACCTGTAGGAATTAGGTCAATCCTCAAGGGATGGGCCGATCGGCCCATGCTCCGTTCTGTGTCTAAGCTTAGGCCTAGCACGACCGACCCAACTAACCACCTAATTATACAAAATTGGTAATCTCGATTGGATATTGACATTATCACTTAATTATTGAAATTCTTAGACAAACCTGTAGAAAATGTTTATCTTGCGCCGTCGTGGATCATTCTATTATTACTTCAGGGCCTTGCTTGTGTCGTATCTGAAGATTTTCGAGGCTACAAATTCCCAGGCCCTCGGGCAGATGTTTTTGTATGCCAAAGCCCTAAGCCTAAACTGAAGTCCTGTTTGGCACCTAACAGGTTTCAGTATCAATGCTTTCATAAGAAGGCAGCAAAAGGGATTGCCGTTCAAATTGTTATCCAAGAGTAGCGTTCAACAACAAATGAATTTCTCTTACCCGTTTTACGGTAAATTAATTGTGTTTCTAACTGTAAAAGCACCTTCCAAGCCTGTAAAATGGCTACAAAAGATATCTTTTTTGCGCTGTTTGGCTGTAGATGTTAAATTAGAATATACAAATAGCCTATATTCTGAGCCCTATGTATCAAGAGGAATTCAAACTAAACACAAAGTAGGAGCCTGAATCAACAATGTACAGCGTGACAAATTGCTATTATTAATTAATAAACAAAAGATACTTCTACCCAGCGAGCATTCTACACTACTTGCTAATTTTACAGTTAAGACTTGTTTTTACTTGCAACAAACAAATAAACTAACAATTGTCTGGTACAAAACCAACAACGGAATTCGCGACATCCATAACTACGCGTGTCCCCTGCTGCTGCACATTCCCAATTATCGACAAAGCCGTCGCCGTTGGAGCAAACGCAAAACAAAATGTCCCCACCGAGTCCACCGGAATCAAGTAATTCTTAGCCGGTAGCGGCAGTTCATGACCATCCGCGAAATGAAACGACACCGTTGGCACCTCCACGCTGCCCCTTGACGACAAATCATAACACGTGTCAAAGAGCGCCACGCCGTTAGTTGACGGCAAGTCTTTTGTACCCTTAACAAACGCGTCGCGAAGCATGTTATAAGCGTCCGTTTGTATCCGAGTCACCGCCGTGCCCGAGTCAATTATTATCCCACCATCACCTGACTCGTCAATTTTGAACACCGACTCGGGAATCTTCAACAACCCACCGCCCACACTCAGTCCCGTTAACCCAACGTAATAAAACGTGTCGAGCTCGTGGTTACGGAGTAACGGGGCAGTAATGGCGTTACGAGGAAGCGGTTCATTGAACTCCAGAGTGGACGCCAACTCGGAGTCACGATCCACGAGACAATAAGAGAACGTTGTAGCATTAAGCTGAGAAGGTAGCGAGAGTGAGCCGCCGCCCAGCCCGAGTAGGCCGGCGGCGCCAACGAAAAGCCCTTCATTATTATGCCCACATCCGATGGCCACATTATCCACAGAAACCGAGCCGAGTGAGACGGTCTCGGTGACGAAATCTCCCACAGTGTAGGAGCCGTCGCCGTAGGACACTTCGTAGAGGCATGAATTGTTCCGACATTCCGACACGTCGAGCGCCTTGCACTGTTTGGTGTCGCAGGAAAGAGGGGAGTACGAGGATGATGAAGTCGGCTCGAAGATTGGATCCGATTGTTGGTAGCAGTCGGCGCAGGGTGCGCATTGCACCCAGTTGACGTCGCTGCCGGTGTCGAGCACCATGTAGACTTGACTGGGTGGGTTACCGATTCCGATTCTGGAGAAGTACTCACCACTTCCCTGACTGGTTCCTGATATGATTGGGCTCTGGATATCTTCAGCTTTGAGGTTTGAGTTAGTACCGTCTGGCTTGAGATCTGAAACGGAAATGCCGTTAATGGTCAGATCTAGACGAGTTGTGAGAGACTTGATACGGGCCGAGTCGCGCTCGAGTCGAGATAAGGTTACCGACTTGTAGTCTGCGTGTGAAGTCTTGTGAATCGAATTTCTGGGGACTAGTTGCATTGTTAAGGAGGAAGAATATGAGGAGGTTGTTGTCTCTTGTTGGGCAAAGGGAAGTGTCATTTTAGGACTAGAAGAGAAAAGGGACTTGGTCTTTTCAATGGAAGCTGAGACATCAAGAACTGAAGTGGTTTTGGTAGTTTGGATTAAGGTTCTGGGGAGAACACATGGAGCCAGAAACAGAAACAGACTGAGAAGGGCGTAGAAGAAGAAGAGGGAGCCCATTTTGGGGAATTTGGAGGTGAGCAACAAATGGCTAGCCAGTAAGCGAAGCGTGGGAGTGCAGGGAACGTCTGTTGATATATAACTAGATTCAGGTTTTGCTTGTTGAGATATTAAAGGTCGAGGGCGAGGGAGAAGCTTTGAGTGAGCATAAAAATTGGTGGTGGAGGTCAAAAGATTGATAACGTACTAGGATTTATCTGGCCTAGGTCCTAGGATCATTAATTTTGCATGTTCAATAATCTAAGACATGAGTCAAGTTTAATCAAAATCATTGAGGTTTTGTTATGACTAAGCATGATTATTGTGACACGCTGATGCTTTCTCACTTCTCGGTCACTCTTTCGTCTTTTCTTTCACCACTAGTGGGCTCTTTGATTCTTGTCCACTGGCCCACATTGGAGTTAAACGGCAGAATCTTTTAGACGAACATGAAATTACACCATTTGTACTTGAACGTATCAGTATTACTTAGACATACTTATTGTCAGGACAGGAAGAGTCACGTACTTTTGCAAGAAAATGATGCAACATAACTGCCTGAAAATTTAGTTAACTGCCCAAAATTTCGGAAGTGCACAAGCTGTCCAGTTCGGTAAAAATACAGAATCTAAATTGTTCGAATCCACTGATTCAAGGTTTCCGGTTTCGAAATGACAAATTGCTACTTAGCATTGGCAGAATATGGTCTAAAAGGCTGAGGAAAAATGTCAAACAATCCAAATCCCTGATGGACTAATAAAACTACCCTGTATTCTAGGGCAATGCCCTCGAAATCAACCAAAAAAAAAAAAAAAAACTACCCTAGCAGTCCTTTGACTGTGAATAGCAATTGCTCAAATTATCCATGATTAAATTTCTGTGCTTGTAAGATTTGAACATCCAAACTGACTTGAATATTTTGTTGTTGTTGTTGTTTTGTTTTCCCCTTCTAGAAGTTAAATTGAAGTTGTATAAAAACTCTCTAAAAATTTGAACATAATGCACCCATATATATTTGTAATAGATGATGAGAAAAGGTTGATTATTCTCTCTTTGTTTTTTTTACAAGGAAGACTACAATCTTAATTCATCGCTCTGGGGTACACTGCTCCTTGCGCATCTCTGCGGACAAGCTCCTAGATTCCAAAAGGAGGCTCCTGAAGTACATGAAAGTCCGAACGTAATACGCCAGCGAGATGAGCGAGGCTGTCTATGCACTGGTTCCCTTCCCAGAAGACATGTTGAAGTTAAACCTCCTAATCCCAGTGCAAGAGTTCTTGGGTTCCTATCATCAAAAAAGAAACCTTTGTCAGTACTATGTGGGGGTCAGAGAGAATATTAATAATCTCGAGAGAATTCACTTCTGTTGGACCCTGATCTTTTAGTAGAAATTAGAAATATGAAAATAAAATTTGATAAGAGTTTTTGTATATGAATGGAGTTATAGATATTTTTGCCTTAAGGAAATTGATGAGAAAAGATTTGTTTGATTTGATAACTTTGGGTTTCAAATAGATTTGTATGGGTTATGAA
>JANJEY010000009.1:30981306-30994546 GCA_024703695.1 Erythroxylum cataractarum
CAGAGAGGTGTGTCCACTTGACCCGTTTATGAGATTTCCTCGAATCAAAAAAAAATAATCTAAAAATATAACTTTAATTGATATTTCTTATTTAAAGCGATGGCTTCGGACGTAATCTAATGAAAGTCAAAAGTAGAGTTGACTTCTTCCGAAGCAAGCTTCTTTTGCGTACTATTTATTCGGGTAGCTCAAGGGCTTCGAACGACAACGTTTGAAAAACTCTCGCCTTTTCTACCTCGCACTCTCTCTTTAAAAATCCCTCCCCTCCTCTCCGTTCTTTCCTTCTACTAACACTAGAAAATGGCGATAAGCCTTAAAGTTGATGAGCTTCGAGCAGAACTCGCCAAACGCGGACTCAACACCACCGGAACCAAGCCCTCACTGGTCCGTCGGCTCGAGTCGGCTATGGAGGAAGAGCAGAAACGGCCGGCGAGCGCACTCGATGTTGACGGTAACCGGAAACGAGTAAGGGACCCCCAGGATGGGAACTCCGACCGACCGGAGAAAATTAAGGCCGTTGAGAAGTACATTGGCTTCAATGTTAAACAATTGCGCGAAGAAGCAAAGCTTCGAGGAGTTTCTACTGCTGGCTCTAAGAAAGAACTACTGGAGAGGCTTTGCTGTGATGCACGGGACAACGATCACCATCTTATTGCTGTTCAAGGTAGTGTACCGAATTCTCGCGTGGATTAAACAAGTCACTGGGTTGGACTTAAAGTGGGTTTGTGACTGTGTTCCAGATAAAGAAGAGGAGAAGGAGGTTAAAGAGGAGAAAATTGTAACTGCCACAAAAAAGGGCTCTGTGGTGCTGGATCAATACCTTCCTGATCAGATAAAGACAGAATATCATGTTTTGCAACTGGCAAGTCTTGCATTTTGTAGAATGTGCATAATTTAGACTAGAAAAAAGCACTTATTGAATAAGCAGTTTGTTGAGTTGCTCTCATCATTCTATGCTAATTTTATTTTCTAGTACGCAGGGTGATGATATCTACGATGCGATGTTGAATCAAACAAATGTTGGGGATAACAATAACAAGTTTTATGTAATTCAACTTCTAGGTGAGACAATAATTGCATCATTTCTTAAGTGTGAGAATGCATATGAAGATTGGCATTTATTCCACATAAAACAAGAATTCTTTTGATTATGCTTATATCAACAGTTTGCGATCAAGGTAACTGGGGGCAAAAAAGTTCTGGTGTGATCTTGGTGCTTGACATACCGAGATGTTTTATAATGTTAAAAGCCATATGTAATGACGTCATATAGACAGTTGATATAGGTTTTGTTCATCAAGTATTTAATTGAACCTTGTTTGCAGAATCTGATGATGGTGGCAGATATATGGTGTATAATAGATGGGGTAGGGTAGGTGTAAAAGGTCAAGATAAATTATTTGGACCCTACACAAGAGATACGGCAATTTGTGAGTTTGAGCAGAAGTTCTATGCCAAAACAAAGAACTACTGGTCTGATCGAAAGGAGTTCAAATGTTACCCAAAGTGCTATGCCTGGTTGGAAATGGACTACAGTGAAAAAGAAACAGCAGTAAGTTGTCTTCTCGCTTAACACATCTCTTTAGACCCCAGTGTTCTGGGCATTTTCTTGCATAAAGGTAGCTTTTTTAAATATACCATCATTGTTTTCCTTTAAGAAAATATCTTTTTAGGTAAAGTAGTTATGTAGGAAATAAAAAGAAATCCTGCTTAATAGCAATATTTCTTGTTGATGTTTATTAAGAATGAAACTTGATATTTGTAACACTTTATCAAAACAGTTGTCCAACTTGCTGAGGTTGTCTGTGCAGCTGTTTGGTCTTATGTGCTACCATTTTGATTTCAACACTGCCATTAAACGCTTCTAAGACAATTGTTTTATTAGGTTGAAGAAAAGAGCAACTCTAATTTGGCAATTCAACCTCGGGAAACAAAACTTGAACCCCGTGTTGCAAGATTCATATCTCTTATATGCAACGTTAGCATGATGAAGCAGCAAATGATGGAAATAGGTTGGTTATATTATTCCACGTGGGGGTCAAATCGTGGCTGATACATAATGTGTTCGTTAAATCTTTGAAGTACTTCTGTTACATGGTCTTTTCTTTTTCTGATATCTTCACTTTCTTAAGATATTCTTTTATTATACAATTTCTTATTTCGGTAATACATCATGCATAGGTTATAATGCAAATAAATTGCCACTTGGGAAACTAAGCAAGTCAACAATATCTAAGGTGAGTGTTTCAATCATGCTGCTTATGATGTGTGCGCTTTCTGTCTGTTGGTATTTGCATTAAGTCATAAATGAGCATCTTTGTATCTAGGGCTATGAAGCCTTAAAGAAGATTTCTGAGGTAATTGGCACAGCAAATAGAGTGAAACTTGAGCAATTAAGTGGGTAAGGATAGTTATATGATCTGGTATCATCCTGATTTTACTATTTGCCCTGTTCTTTTAGCTTAAAGATAGTGCAATGCTGCTTAGGAGAAGTTTGGGAAATTTTAATTTTTAGTCAATTTTATCTGTTACAGGGAATTTTACACGGTTATTCCCCATGACTTTGGATTTAAAAAGATGCGTGAGTTGCTTACTGTCTCCATCCCTAATTTTGCATCTTCAGTTCTGGAAAGGATCTCAACTAATAATGAATGTGTTATGGCAGGCGAGTTTGTCATCGATACTCCGCAAAAGTTGAAGTCCAAGTTAGAGATGGTGATTCCTTTTCTACATTTACATAATATTTTGGTTAATTTAAATTAAGTTTAGTAAGGTTTATTTGCAAGCCTTCCTTGACCAAAGTTATGTGGCGTGGATCTTGTATAGCAATGAACATATTTGTTTCAAGTTTTGAGATACGGTGCTGAATTCCTTGTTCTAATCAAAGGTTGAAGCCTTGGGGGAGATTGAAGTAGCAACAAGATTGTTGGCGGATGAACCTGGATTGGAGGTATATTTTTTTGCTCTCCTTTTTAGATGACATGTGTAACGTGAATATCTCTGACAATCGAAGGGTTTCTCAAATCAAAGCTCACTTAGCTTTACTAATACTCCGCTTAGGTATGAAAATATACTGGCTGAAACTTGTTATAACAAATGAATTCTGTCTGAAGGAACGGTGTTTTGTTATGCTATGCAGGAGTTAAAGTTCCAGTACTGCTTTCAATCAATAATTTTCTAAGCTAGATGCTCTTTTGCCTGTTTTTCTGAACCACATATTGATAATTTATTATGTTTTGGGTCCCTGCTTTTCTTTTCTCCCAGTAACAGTCTGCAGGAGCTGATTTGCATATAGTGTTTGTGCATGCCTGTTTCTGAGAAGTACAATTCTTAATTGTCTATTTCTTATTGCCCTGCTTTTCAAAAGATTAAGTTTTTCAAGGTTATACGGAGTACCTATTACTTATCTGACTCTCATGTTTGCCTCTTGCCCACTGGTGTCTTAGATGTTCTAATTCAAGTTTCTGCTTGTCACAGGATGATCCTCTGTATTCTCATTACAGTCGCCTACACTGTGGGCTCTCACCAGTTGAACTTGATTCTGAGGAGTTCTGTTTGGTAAATTTTGAAACCCTCTTCTTATATTAAAAATTTCAGAATTTGAAACAATTATTTTTATGAAAAAGGAGCTTGGGTTGAAAGTTGAGGATGTTGTTGGAGCATTGGAGCTTTTTAAGAAACTTAAGGCTTGAAGTATGCTATCTGCAAGGAAAACTCACTTTTGGTGTTGTAATAGATTATTGAATGATGCTGGAATTTGTTTTCGTATCATGGCTTTAGTTTTGATTTTAATATTTATACTTTCTACCTGTTGTCAGATAGCAAGGTATTTGCAGAATACTCATGCCAAAACACATTCACAATATACCGTTGACATTGTTCAAGTTTTCAAAGTCTCAAAAGAGGGTGAAAATGAACGCTTCAGGAAGGTGATAATGGCTTTAGAATATTTCCCTAGTTTCATGAAGTAGTTAAGCATTTTCAACTTATTGTAATTAAGGTACCTTTAAATCTTATGAGCAGTTCTCTGATACAAGAAATAGAATGCTTTTATGGCACGGTTCTCGCCTTACAAATTGGACTGGTATTCTATCACAAGGTCATTTTACAAGCTCATATATTTCTTGTTACTTGCATTTTCACGTTTGCCCGCTATTAGTGCAAGTGCCTGGGGTATATATTCATTCAATTAATGATTTTGCTAAGCTTGTGGCATTAATAGCCAGAAACTGCAACTTTGGATTTGAATGTATTCAGGTTTGCGTATTGCTCCTCCTGAAGCACCTGTAACAGGATACATGTTTGGAAAAGGTGTTTACTTTGCTGATATGTTCTCCAAAAGTGCAAATTACTGCTATGCAAGCAATGCTGCTCCTGCAGGGGTGTTACTGTTATGTGAGGTATGCTTATGCTGAAAGACTTCATAATGATAGCATATGTTCTGACCATCGAAAGAGAGAAGAATTCCTTACGTATACATGAACTATACAAACAATCCTTGTGGTATGACCAGCCAGACCCTAGATATAAATTTTCATGCTCTTGTTGTAAGTATCCTGATGAATATTTGGACTGCATCTTAGTATGTGAAGATTGGCCTGCATCTTTCCAGAGTAACATCAATGTTTTTCCCAACGATGAAATGGTGTCTTTCATTTTGAGTGCAACTTGAGTTGTTCTATTGTGTTCTGATGTTTTGTCTGTGACTTGACTTTGTATGGTTGTCATTTTTTGTAGTTATATTTTGTCATTGTAATTCTGCATCATGCACTTTCTAGGTTGCACTTGGAGACATGGCTGAACTTCTGCATGCAACATATGATGCTGATAGGTTGCCCGATGGGAAACAAAGGTTTGTTCAACAGCATTTTGTTGAAAATTTTCTTTCAGCTTTTTAGTTGCTAAACATTGTGAGTGTTAAATATGCAAGATTCACGAGGATAATGTCTTCACTCACTCGTTAGTAATTTTGATTATCTGCACCCACAGGCCTTAACATTTTTATATTTGAAATTTGACCCCATGTGCCCATTCTTTCCCTACCTTAGGAGACCGATTTACAATTAGAAGTTGTGGTTCAATTGTCTTCACAGTGGAGAGGTGATCATTGCATGGACTACCTTTTTCTCTCCTATTCCCTTCTATAGTGTGCAATTTTGAATTTTCTACAACAACAGATGCGCACATAGTTGTTTTACTTGTTTGGATGTGGATTCACTTGACATAATTATTGCAGCACAAAAGGAGTTGGAGAAACTGGACCAGCTCTCTCGGAGGCCAGGACACTTGAGGATGGTGTTCTTGTACCCTTGGGGAAGCCGAAGAAGCAGCTTGGCCTAAAGGTATAAACATGTGCTTGTGGTAGAAGCCTCAATTAAAAATTGTCTTTTAATATTGTGGTTAATACATAGTTGGGATGGCTTGGATGTTTCTTTGACATATTGTTTGACTGTTTTTGTAGGGTTCATTACTATACAATGAGTATATAGTCTACGATGTGGATCAGATTAGAATGCGCTATGTGGTTCAAGTGAATTTCAAATACAAGCATTGACAATCATCAATATGATCTTCCAGTTTTCCATCTCAAAGTTAGTAGTTCCGCTCTGAGTTCAAACCGCTGAGATTCCTCGTAATGTAAATGCTGTTACTCGTTAAATGTCTGCTTCCTAGTAAGTAGGAACAAGGTTATTGGTCTGCAATTCATGAACCAAATGAGTTGAGTCGTGTAATGTGGAACACATTTTCCCTGGTATCTGAATATTGCATAATTTATGCAAGAAAATTATGCGCAGAGATCCTTTGCAAACTACTCCTTACTAACTGAATCTGCATTTAGATGAGCAATTGAGGACTTCTTTCTTTTGGACGCTTTTATCTTCCATATTTGGCAACTTGCTTCAGCGTTGTCGAAATGATTCTGACACAAACTTACATACCCCTTATTTGGGTTCAATACGCAAGTGAAATGATTCCTGTAGCCTGTTTTATGGGTCGTCACTACCTTGGATTATCGTGTTTCTGCTATGCCTCCTTCCTGGGGCAGAGGCAGAGTCAAATATACGCATCAAGTGCAGTAGAACTTAGCTTCTTGGAAGCATGAGTGAGTAAAAGGTTCTCATTGACTATTTGAACAGATATGAGTGTAATAAAGCATTTACTACAATACCATCAAGAGCAGAGTGCACACGCTACCATTTATGTCTCTAGATTTCATGATGACCTCATGACAGAATCTATGTTCTTCCTCCACAAGACAAAAACCATGACGTCCATAACCCATTTCCCATCCAGTTTTAAAGGTGAGTTTCAGTTCACCCACCCCACTTGGACCTTACCCAGCCTTTAATGTTTCCATCGATTGGAGTCAATCAGTGATTACTTGTTATTTATAACCCATATTAGTTCGAGCGCTTTTTAAGGAGTTGAAAAGTATTGCTCTATGATCTCTACAAACCTGATTCCAAGACTTATGCATGCGCAGACCAAGTTCAAGTTTAGATTTCACTTGTGAGTTCGTGTTTGATATAAAGTTTTGAATTGCAAATTACAGTTACGCAGTAGTTTCGAGAAATTGTATCAATTGCAAATGATTGTGGCTTGTTTAGAGTTCCCATGCAAATCATGCTATATTTGCTGTAACATAAACAGGATGGATGGGTTTCCAAAATCATGACTGGATTTTGGTTAATAGGCGAGCAACAGTACAGGTACTATAAATGTTGAAGCATAGCGTTGGTGTTATACTATGCAAGCATTCCATTCCAACCCAATAACTCTGTTCATTTGGCTCAAGACTTCCTACTGGACTTCACCATAAATTCTGGGGGAAAAGCTGGTGCCTATTCCTTAGAGGGGAATCATATCTTCCTAGGGAGCAGCACTCGCAAAACTCTTCAAAGAAACACGCACACTTTACTCTCCACATACTCAAAAACTCTGGACCAACACGCAAACCCTACGTCTACGTGCACTCATCAAGTTATTCTCGTCAACTCGTTGCACCAGCAAAGGTTCTATCTTCCCATATCATTGTTTCTTTTTTTTCAATCAACCCCACTCCTCAGCCTCTGTGGGACCATAAAGTCATGGAATGGAGGGTTCGTGATCCAAAGGCTAGAATTTGATAGCTAGGCAAATGTTAATGTAGTTGGAAATGCAGGCCTCTTCCATCACAGTCCACAGACGAACGGAGGGTTTTTGGATTTTGAGAATTTAAGGCCAGACATGACCTTGCGTGATTCTTCCCTCAGATATAACAAATGCATTTCTATACAACCCAACCACCATGATTGTATGGGATGGTCGCACCATCGCTTAATTTTTACTCATCACCCTTTTCTTGGCTTTAAATAAACCAAACTTTCTGTCCTTGTCTGTCCTGTGTCCCCTCCTCTGTTTCTACATCTCTCTGTCTCTGTGTTACTCAGAAGAGTGTGCCATGTATCATCACCACTTGCACCTATAAGTACAAGTGAATCACCTTCAACATAGCATATCCTCCTCCTGCTCAAGTCCTGCTTCGATGGGTGAGTAGTTCCTCGTTGGAGAAGCAGGGCACGTGCAAATCTCCAATGTCAGTGAACTCATTGCACGTGCTCTCCCTCTCCAACATGGGCTCCTCATCTTGCTTTCTCCCTCCAGTAGCAATGATCTCTCTCCTCAACTGGTGCAGCATCTTCTTGCAGGTACGCAAAGACTCTCCTCCCCCAAAGCCCATGCGCTTCAACTCATGTTTTTTGGATTACTGAAACTCACCTTCCTACCCAATTCACTTGCAGATATCATAATACTGTCGTATGTTAAATACTTCTAGGGTCTGCAACATATATGTTCATTACACTTCACCATTTGCCTTCAGATTTTCTTCGTAAAAAATTCTACTAAAAATCTACCTTTTTTGTCCTGCTCCATGTTAAGAAGTGCTGTGATTTTCTTGCACCCGTTGGCTTCCTGAAACTTTGGATCACACCCTCCATTCCAAGGCTACGGGCAAAGACTTGCCACTTCACGTAAGACAGCAGATGAGTGTGTACAGATGACAATGTATAAATAATCTAATGTTGGAAGGAACAAGATGACACATGCAGTCGCCCTACTTAGCCAAGCATCCCAAAGGACATATACGAAGTGAAACACAATCGAGAAAAGCTACTTCTACGTCAGAGAGCTGGAACTTGGAACCAATCTAAAGATTTTACAAAAGTAATAGTACTAACAATCTTAAATTAACAACTTTTAATTATGGAATGATCTAAGCTTAGGAAACATGACAGTTATAATTTGACTGTTTACTAAGCATGGGAATTGAGATTCGGAAATGTTTAGTAACAGGCAGTGAGTTACAGTGTTTGCCTCTTCAACTTTCACACCTCTTTCACTAGGTCCTCTCCGCCATCTACTTAATGAGACCCTTCGCCGTCTTCATTTCAGGATTCTCAGAGCTAGCGTCTTCTTTTAAACTGCGCTAACAATTATTGATAATCCTTCCTAAATTTCTATAAAGTTAAAATCTTTGCACACCAGTTACGTTAAGACTGCTGATTTCATCGAAATCCCATAGCATAAGTACTAAATATTTTAAAATTCCTTTTGCTTTCCGTTTATCAGAAGCTCGTAATCAACTAATTGCCGTTAAAGAAAACTAAAAAGAGAAATAACGGAAAGAAAAGTTGGTCAGCTCTTTCACAGGATATCTATTTAGATGATGGATGAACTGGTCACTACCTTACCAAGTAATTTGGAGAGGAGCAGCTATTTCTGTTTCAACCCCTATAAGGGTTAATGAAATTAGGGATTTTTAAATTTGGAAAAATTGGGTTTAAATGTTTAGTTAATTTAGGCTTTAATAAAAACCCTAATTTCAAATAGACCTTGCGCTATGCGAGATTAATTGTCTAAATGGCACTGAGGTCCAAAAGAAAAAAATAAAAAAATTGCATATAGAAAATTTTAATAGAGGGTTAAGTTTTTATGACTAAAATACATTTAACCTATATGTTTTATCGTTTGGTACGTTATGCCTCCTCTATTTTAAAAATAGGTTTATTACTTCCTTTGACCTTAAGCAAAAAAAACTTAAAATTCAAAATGACTTTTTTATTTCTATATTATTATGACATCATCATAACTGTACATGTTGTATTTTTAATTTTGTTTTGTAAATAAATTTCTTTTTTTAATTTTTCTATAAATTAATAGTCATAAAGTGCAATTATGAAGATAATGATATTTTTAATAATTTTTCCTTTTTTATTTGTTAACGGTTAAAATGTAATTCATGCTTAAAATAATTTTTATTTTTGAAATAGAAGGTATAATGAAATAAAGCAAAAAATATAGGGATTTAATATATTTTAGTCCACAAACGGCTAAAAGGGTATTTTCGTCCCAAAAAAATGTAACATGTACAGTTGTGGTGATATCATCACAATACATTGTAGAAAAGTTTTTTTAATTCTAAGCTCCTTTTTTTGTATAAAGGAAGAAAAACATCTAAGATTACATAACGAGTCTGGGGAAGCAGATCCCTGAAGTATCCTTGTCAAGGAAGCGTTGGTACCCAATAGGCGTAGTAGCAAAAAAGGTGAGACCGACAGTAGAAAGATCTGTGTGAGTAGCAAGCCAGTCAGTACATCTGTTGCTCTCTCGGTAAACATGCCGATATGCAACAGACCAATTCCGCGTGAGAAGCTCTTGGACTCCCATGACAATGGAGTTGAGTGCCTGAGAACGACGATCAGAGGAAAATATGAGAAGGTGCACCGCGAGAGAGCAAATGAGGTAATAAATTTATTTTTAAAATAGAAGGAGACATAACGTACCAAAAGATAAAACAGGGGGTTAAATATATTTTAGCCATTTTTATTAAATTAAGGGCCTATTTAAACGTTTATCAAATGTTTGAATTTATTTAATGTTAAGAAGCTTTTTGATCCAGCTTTAATTTTAATGAAATTCTCTAAAATCTCTAGATCTTTTATGACTGATTTTCCTTTTTATACCTATAAAAGTTTTCTTATTGATACAACTATTTAGCTTATTATTATTATTAAGCAATCATAACGTTGGAGATAATTTCTTTAATATTTTAGAATAACACTTACTTTAGGTTTTCTAAAAATTTATGATATTATCTAACTTACTAATGGTGATCAAATTCTAGAATCTCATCACTCTTATTTTTTTCTTTTTGTAAATGGGACGATTCATATCATTCTTTATGTTTTATGATTAAATTTTTTTAATCAAACTTGTTTCTATAAAATGATTTAGGCCTTATTCATATTAATATCGAATCTCATTAGTAACGAGGGTCATATCAAAATTTAGTATTGAAGTCACCTTTTGTATTTAGGTTTGTTTTTCAAATTGTTAAATTTTCAATACTCTTATATTTTTTCATACATTTAATTTCTTTATATGTTCTTGACATTTTAAAAATTCGTTGAGAACAAATTGTTCTTAAATATCTAGTTTCCTATTTTTCATTTTTTTTCAAGTTATTCAGAAAAAGGTAGAGAAAAGAAAAGAAAAAAGAAAAAAGAGAAAACCTATACATGCATAAATATCATACTTACTTTGGGTTTATAAAGAGAAGCCCTAAAATGTCTCATTTAAAGCATACATAAGGGGCTAACAATTGTGCCATCCTTTAAAATTAAGGAGAACAAGGTACGTTCACATCAAATAATTTATTTTCGTGTTATTTTGCTTTTTATGGTTATTTTGATTCGTTCTTGTCGAATTCTTCTTCTTCTCTATTTGGTTTAATTAGGTTCCAACGAGCACATTTTTCTATTTTGAATTTTCTATTTTATTGGCCTTTAGTTATGTTTTTTTAAGTCTATCAAATTCACTTAATTTAAAACTATTGACAAAAGGGGGATTTAAACTAGCTTCTTGATTTAAATTATCTAGTTTGCAAAAAAGTTTTAGTCAATATTTTAAGTTATAAATGAAGTGGATTTTGAGAAAAACACATGAGGAAATGATTTTGCTACTGTTGCAAGTTTATTATGACTAAAAATTCATCTAAAGACAAGGAAGTAAGTGGAGAGAAAAGAGTGGGAATATACCACGAGCTCATCATGAACATCTTATAAGACTAATATGAGTGACTTATTTGACAACTAAGTGAAGTTAAGGATACATTAAAGAAATATGAAGCAGACATAACTATACTACAATGTAATTCACCTATATCTACTTAGATGGATGATTTTGAGTTGTATATAGGAGATTGATAGTGACAGTAAGTACTTTGGAGAGCTAAATTTAAATAGTGGTAGAAGAGAGAGAGGTAAAAGAGGAGGTAAAACGTGAAGTCAAAGAGAGGGTAGATTTAGTATAGGCTATAATAGAAGGTACGAAGAATTATTTAACAATAATATGAACAATATTAAGATGACGATACCATCTTTGGTAGGAAAGATAAACCTGAATGCCTATTTGTAGTAGAGAATTAACAGATCTTATTTTGATTGTTACAACTTTTTAAAAGGAAAAAAATTTGCTAGCAACTGAAGAGTTTATGATTATGCCTTAGAGTGGGGGGATCAACAAATTCTCACTAGGGGAAAGAATTGAGAGCCACGTATTAAGATGTGGGAGGAGATGCAATTGGAGATAAAGAAATGTTTTGTGTCAATTTCCTATTATATGAATCTCTATTAAAGGCGAAAAACATTAACTCAAGATTCCAAGAATATGGAGGAGTTCCATAAGGAGATGGGAGGTTACCAGAGTTAGAGTAAATATGAAGGGAAGACCATAAAGCAACAATGACATCTATGAGTTAAATTAAGAAATTGCTAGTGTTGTAGAACTACACTATTACATAGTGTTGGATGATTCGAATTCACATAACTATGAAACTAGAAAGACAACTCAAGAAGAGGCCAATTAACTGTTTTGGTGTTTCTAGTACATGTTTTTCATCATAGAGCAAACTTTAAAGTTAAGACGAAGATAAAATTCCAAAGCTAAAATGAATAGCCAAATTAAAAGTGCAAGCAACAGGTGGAGAACAAACTAAGATTGGTTCATTTTTAATAATTAGGAATCAACATATCAAGTGTTTCAAATGCCTAAGGAGATAACATATAGCTTTATGATGTCCTAATAAGAGATTAATGATGATGAAAATGATGAAGAGCATGTGTTTAAGAGAAGAGGAGCAAATGAGAATATGCCTAATTTAAAGGACGATAGTGCTAATGAGTTCATTAAGAGGTTTGAAGAGAGGAGGATACCAGTCACTAAGAGGACTTTAAGCATATATGTTGGGAAGGATCATGTGAATGAATATTGGGATAATCTTTTTCATTCAAGGTGTTCTATCAATAACTGAGTTTATAATATTATCTTATATTAAAGATGTTGGACCCCAATTTTTAAGTGGAATTTATAAATAATAAATGAAATTAAATGAGTATTTTTGTATATGTATTGTGTTATAGATGTAATTGTGCTTTAAGAAAATTGATAAAAAAAAAGAATTGATTGATTTTGATGACTTGAATATTTGAGTAGATTTGTATGGGTTATGAAAGTTAAAGTGAATGAGTTGATGAAATGAAAGTTTTGCATATGTTTGATAAAGAGATGAGGTATTGTATATTGTGTTTGAATGTGGATGATTGAAGTGTTATGCAGGTTGTGTGGGTATTTGAAGATTTTGGCTAGTGTAAATTTGGGGGAGATGCTGTCAAAATTTTCATTGGGCAGAAACTTTGACTGAGTTTTTGACCCCCTTAGAGTTTGAATTAGATTGGAGGATCTTCATGAAACTTGTAGCTTCTGTTGAGAGTTTTATATCTCCATAAAGAATGACATTTTTCAATATCGGGATTGAAAATTATGATCTTTCAAAGTTAAGGGTATTTTGCTTTGTTTTTGAAAATGCTCTAAGTGTAGGATTGTGTACGCTGTGTTTTGAGGCAATTTTAGACTGATCTGTTTTGAATTGAGTTAAGTGGTCTACATGAAAGCCATAGAAGATTTTCCTAGCTTTTCAATGATGTATCATATGTTATTTGTGGATGTGATAATTGAAAAATATGAAATTTGGAAGTTTGGATGTGGTATAGGATGACCAATTGTCTGGCAGAATCTTTGATTGAAAAATTGACCTAGTTAGAGGTTGAAATTACCTTTAAGTGCTTCATGAAAGTTTTAGATTATGTTTTGATCTTTCCATTGATGTAAAGTATGGAAATTTTGGACAATGGAATAGGAA